>LS488619.1:823920-848902 GCA_900490705.1 Pristionchus arcanus | reverse complement strand
TGCTTGTGTTGTATATATTTTGATCTCGCAATTATTGTTTTAAATATTCCAAATATAAATCTTGTTGAACAAATACTTATGGATGATTGTGACGCAGATGTTTCAAGCTGTGAACATAATTGAAAAGGAGTTGTGGGGTCGGCTGATCTATTGATCAAACCATGTTGTTGCTTATTTATTTATTCGGTATAACACGAAGATAGCCGGAAAAAAGGGGTTATTTATCATCAAAAATACTCTTTTCGTTGCTTAATTCCATCATGCCATGCTTTCCCTCGATACTGTGTCATCTCTCCCTCGATTAGGCAGTGGTAAAAATATAGAGCATCTTAGACGTTTCCACATACACCATCCGTCCACAATGACCTATCGGTCTCAAAATAGGGCAGGAGTCAAGAATGGGTCACTAATCAATTTTAATAAACAATTATTCGCTTCTATGTCGAGTGCAGGACAGTGCACGCAAGTTATCGTTCGAAAAATGTCAAGATCAGCGCGTGCAAAATGTAATTTCGACGATAACGGGCGTGGACGACTACAGAATTGCGGCATTTTTGGCGTGGAAGTAGTCCATGGTGCCTATTTAGCCCATGTAGCAGTAAAACTCGCGGCTCTCAAGGTTAAAGTATAATTATCGATTGATGAATACCGAAGTCAACGCGTGCAAAATGTAATTTCGACGATATCGGACGTGAACGCCTTCAGAATTGCGGCATTTTTGGCGTGGGGTTTGCTCAATGGGTGTAGTTAACAGACGTAACAACAAAACTCGCGGCCTTCGAGGATAAAGTATAATTAACGAGCGAAACAAGCCGAGGAGGGTGCAAGCAAAATCGTATTTCGGCGATAGCGAGCGCGGGGGACCACAGAAATACGGAATTTTTGGCGTACGGGTTGTTCATCGGGTCCCTACACCAAAAATATTTGAAAATAAAAATAAAATAACGAGAAATTGTGAAAATCGATTGAAAAATCGATTGTACAAAAAAAAGAAACTCAAGGTGCGCCGGAGAATGCGCGACCGGAGAGTGCGCGATTCGAGTGTAGCCTAAATGACGGCTCGGGGTGTGACCGGAGCCGGCTGTACCCAGCCTAAAAGCCGGCTCGGGATTTGAACTTTGAAAATTCATAACTCTTTAAGAAAAATTTTAAAATTTTTTTTATTTTTTCCATTTTCATCGGAAAAGGGAGTTCTATCATCTGAGCATCAATGTTCAAAGTGTGCCGGGTCCCTTTAAGTAACATAATAACCATTGAAGAGACGAGATGGTCCTTCGCGTGATGGTCGACTTGTATGATGCAGTGAAGAAGAACGAGATGGATGATAATCGCATGAATGAATGTTGAAGCTATGTCAGATTTGTAAAAAAAAAGATCACTAAAATGATTGCATATATTGATGTGTACAATTGAGGATAAACAATTGAGCAGATGATGCAGATTTTTTTATTCCCAAGATAAACCCAATGAACGGTAGATTTCCATCTCTGACGGGCAAGTGCACTCGTATGCGATGAAATCCTTTGTCGGACCATTTACAGTGATGTATGAACCCGTTCCCTTGAACCTGAAAAGGCATCAATGTAATTCGGAATGAATTGTAAACTCAGTAAAAAAAATGATAACAAAATTGTGAGCTCACTGCGATCCAGGGACTTGCGTAAACGGGTCACTGAAGAGCTTGAGGGAGCAACCAGGCTTGACAATGAATTTTTCGAGTCAAATGGCAGTGAATTATAATTGTTGTTTCGAGCTAGATACTAAGAAAGTTAGGAGTTAAGATCCCTATTTTGTTTATCTACATCGTTCAAGGAAATTTACAATTCGAAGTCTTTCTTGTTTTCAATATGGCCATGTTTGTATCCTAGAGACTACAAAAAAGAAAAAAATCACATGCGAGATATTGGGAAGGGGTTTCCAAAAAATCATGCTTTGTGTAAATTTGGAGGCAAAAAGGCTAAAGAAATTGGAGTAAAAAAGGTCTAAGAAATTAAAGGAATAAAGTTCAAACAAATTGGAGGCTAGTACTATTATTCAAATAACCAGAAAGCAGTGTCACACTAGAAATAAAGCGCTCTAGAACTACAGCCACAATAGAACTCACATTTCGTAGAATAATCATTATGGTATATCAACCGAGAAGATCATACGGCTACCAGTACCCTCAGACAAAAAGAAATAATTAGATTACGACATTTCTCATTCGCGATATTACGCCATTCACTGTGCAGATCCCAAGAGTCCTGGCGCATCTCAGAAATATAGACCCCTTGAAAACTATAATATTCATCCTTTGTCGACATTAACTGGGTTGATGAGTTATAATAAGAAGTTCTTATTACGATTCTGCCGCATCAACCGGAAAGGGCACTCAACATTCGACTAAGCTTATCGCTTTTTCTGACTCGATTTCGTATGCGCATGCGCCTATTTTCGTCTCACAGCATTCACGATAGACCGACATCAATGAACACATCGCTTCCTTACGGCTTCCACATCGATCGAGATTTCCTAGCGCCGATCTATTTCAGGTGAGCTGAGAGAGCGAGAGAGATTTTATGCTTACAGCTTAATCGCAAAAATGAACTTCAGATTCCTGGCCGTTTACGGCTGGGCGATTTTGATCGTGCATTCTGTCGTGTTTTATCTCCTGATTTTTCACGCGAAAATGTGGGCGCGAAGCGTGCGCGCTGGCTACTTGCTCAATCAGGTTTCATTACGCATTTATAAATATAAAAAAAACACTAAACAGCGAAAATAGCTTAAAAATTCTATTAAATAATATCGCAATCAGGTGCAAATGCTCTCGCACGATGTGTGGGTGTGCTTCGTATTTCGCGCGTACACGTTTCTGCCCCATCCCATCCTCATACTGAACGGCCCACTCGCAGCGCGCATCGGAGCTCCCACTGCTTATGTAGGCATTGATCTATAACAGGGATGTATCGTTTTAGAACTGGGTCATTTTTTATCCGTTGCCAATTGCAGATCATTGAACATGTTTTTATGATGCATGCCATTTGCATACTCTTGTTTATGCTGCTGGTGATGCATCAACAAATAATGCCACGCACGAGCAAGCTTGTGTTTCCACGATGGCTAGTTGCTATAGTTTTGCGAGGACTGATCGTTGGGAATTCCGAATTTCCGAAATATTACTGATTCAATTACTGCTTACACGATTCCAGAAAAAGAGTGGTTCAATAGACACTAAACAATGAACAAGGAACAATCGCTTTCTAGTCTTTTCTGGAAAAATGCGGATAATTGAATTAGCCCTTTGGAAATTCCGAATACGCCTCAATTTGGATAATAGCTACCCCGAAATGTATTGCAGGTCCCGAAATCTGCTGATGTGCTTTATATACGCCTTTCTCTCGCTGAATCCCATTTCAACATATTTCACAGTATCCGATCCCCCTAACAAAGTCGAAATTCTTCAGGTGAGTGGAAATAAATTAATCGAAAATCTTAATACTATTCAAGCGAGAAGAATTTGCGTGGGCTCGGGACCTCATTGTTGAAGCAGTTATATTAGGAGACCTCGGACACTGCGGAAATTACACATACAGTATCATGATAGTCAATAAATTAAAAATTGGTTTATTTCATGTGTCTACGTTATCATTGCCTCGATTGCAATTTGCGCGCCCGTTCGAATTTTTCTTGTTTCATCTTCGGTTCTATTTCTAAAGAAACAGGTAAGCGTAAGAGTAGTCTCGCAAGTAGTCATATGAACAACTCTATTGTAGTTCTCTCACGTCTTCCAAAATATGCGAAGCGAGAAATCGCAATTGCAGGTGGTCCTAACCTCGAACGCGATGAGAATGAAAAGACTACTCATTCAAGTTCTCACAAAGCAGGTATGCCTTTACTCATGTAGTCTTTTACTCAGGAAAGTGGTGTGTATATCACTGATATTTCTTAGAATACACTTTATGTTTTTTTCTCTGTTCAGCCTAATCGGAAATTTCAGACTGTTTGCTTCTCCGTATTCTACATTTATCCAGTGTTATTGCATGCAATATCATGCAAATTTCAACTTACCTTTCTTCCAAATTTCGCCCTCGTTGTCGTTCGCATTTCCTTTGTGGTTGGTATTTCATTATCGAGCTGGCTGTAGAGATCTTCCCAGGTTTTGTACATGCTCAACAGTTCCGCTCAATTCGTCATTTTGTTGAGCACTAATATGCCTTTTCGGAAGGTGTTTTTCATTGCTCATAAAGAAAGCTACAGATATAAATTATTTAGGCTCTGAAAGACATTGCTAGTCGCTGGCTGCTGTTGTTCAATCGGGAATAGAATAATAAGTTATCGATGACTATTGTAGTGTCTTGCTCACAGTGAGGGAAATCTCCACGTGAAGCCAAAAAAATATATTTTTAGAGCATGGTCGAAGAAGCTGTGATAAAGGACTGAATCACATCACTTCGTTCGTATCTCCAGTGATATTTACATATTTTATAGTTTATTTGCCGTATGCGAAAAAAACTTCATCCGAGTCTCCGCCTGCATGATAAAAACAGATATTTTATTTTCGTTTTATTTTTTGCCAATCGCTGAAGATGACGCGAAGTCTAATCAGCAATGCGTATTGTCAAACCAAGCGCTTCGCTTCTCAAAAGGCTTTGGCTGGGAGGGCAGTTGCTCGCATGGTTACGTGCTTTTCTCCGCAAATAGATACTCACTCTATGGTTGCCGAAGAAGAAAATGCGTGGAATATTGGTTGTGCTTCTCATCTTCAAGGTTTGGAAATTTGCCGATTGACATATTTATCAAAATCTCTCATCCGACCTAGAGACCGATAATCCGGGTGAAACTCAACAATTCCAGGAAGCTTATGGGACGGGTACTTGCTTCCTGCAGGAGACCACGACCACTCCGTACATCCCAATCGCCGTAACCACGGAGGAATATAATATCGACGATTTTTTAACATTCGCACGTTTTTTTCTTCTTTGTTAAAGAGAAGTCGCTCGGTCCTTGCATCCTCCTGTAGGAGATAAATGCTAGGCCAGCGATTATACAAGGCAAAAGCGTTGCGAAGCGTTTGCAGATGACTGGGATAAAACCTTAATACGACACCTAGCGAACGAGCGAGCGCAGCGCTATTCACCTAAAAAAATGAAACTTAAAAATACACTTTCACGATCGCGGAATGCTCGTGAGAAATAGTGCGTTTGCAAATGACTGGTCAAGCGTTGCGAAGCGTTTGCAGATGACTGGGATAACCCGGCGACACCTAGCAAACGGAGCGAGCGCAGCGAGCGTAGTTTGCTAGTTCCAATTCCAATTCCAATTACAATTATTTATTCACCAGGGGGCCACCAGTTCCAAAATATGCGAAGCGAGTAATCCCTATTGCAGGTGGTCCTAACCTCGAACGCGATGAGAATGAAAAGACTACTCATTCAAGTTCTCACAAAGCAGGTATGCCTTTACTCATGTAGTCTTTTACTCAGGAAAGTGGTGTGTATATCACTGATATTTCTTAGAATACACTTTATGTTTTTTTCTCTGTTCGGCCTAATCGAAATTTCAGACTGTTTGCTTCTCCGTATTCTACATTTATCCAGTGTTATTACATGCAATATCATGCAAATTTCAACTTACCTTTCTTCCAAACTTCGCCCTCGTCGTCGTTCGCATTTCCTTTGTGGTTGGTATTTCATTATCGAGCTGGCTGTAGAGATCTTCCCAGGTTTTGTACATGCTCAACAGTTCCGCTCAATTCGTCATTTTGTTGAGCACTAATATGCCTTTTCGGAAGGTGTTTTTCATTGCTCATAAAGAAAGCTACAGATATAAATTATTTAGGCTCTGAAAGACATTGCTAGTCGCTGGCTGCTGTTGTTCAATCGGGAATAGAATAATAAGTTATCGATGACTATTGTAGTGTCTTGCTCACAGTGAGGGAAATCTCCACGTGAAGCCAAAAAAATATATTTTTAGAGCATGGTCGAAGAAGCTGTGATAAAGGACTGAATCACATCACTTCGTTCGTATCTCCAGTGATATTTACATATTTTATAGTTTATTTGCCGTATGCGAAAAAAACTTCATCCGAGTCTCCGCCTGCATGATAAAAACAGATATTTTATTTTCGTTTTATTTTTTGCCAATCGCTGAAGATGACGCGAAGTCTAATCAGCAATGCGTATTGTCAAACCAAGCGCTTCGCTTCTCAAAAGGCTTTGGCTGGGAGGGCAGTTGCTCGCATGGTTACGTGCTTTTCTCCGCAAATAGATACTCACTCTATGGTTGCCGAAGAAGAAAATGCGTGGAATATTGGTTGTGCTTCTCATCTTCAAGGTTTGGAAATTTGCCGATTGACATATTTATCAAAATCTCTCATCCGACCTAGAGACCGATAATCCGGGTGAAACTCAACAATTCCAGGAAGCTTATGGGACGGGTACTTGCTTCCTGCAGGAGACCACGACCACTCCGTACATCCCAATCGCCGTAACCACGGAGGAATATAATATCGACGATTTTTTAACATTCGCACGTTTTTTTCTTCTTTGTTAAAGAGAAGTCGCTCGGTCCTTGCATCCTCCTGTAGGAGATAAATGCTAGGCCAGCGATTATACAAGGCAATGTCTGGGCCTATTCTATTCTTCGGAAGAGGTGATGCTAGATCATTTTCAGTGCGCGTCAGTGGCCTTCAACGCCACGGACAAATCGTGCGTGATGCTCAATGGGACGCCGGCTCCCGGTCCCGCCGTTTGCCGCGCGCCCTACAAGCGATACTACAAATCGGACACTGGCTGTCAATGTCAGTGGACGGATCTCACAGTTCCAACCATGTTTCTTCCGAACTCGGCGGAATATTTTAGAGTGCGCAGAATGAGGCTACCGTTTCCTACCCACAAGTGATTAGGTGAGAAAAAAAGATTTGCAGACCCGGATCCGGTGGCGCAGATGGAAACAGATCCGTGTTCGACGCGTATCATGCCGTTCCTGCTCAGCTACAGTGGAAACGCGTGCCCTCCGCCGAGACCCGGCGGACCGCCCATTGTAATCCGGTACGATTGATATTTCAATTGTTTTCCATGGATTTTTATACAAGAAAAAATTGATTATTACATTTAGAACTTTACGGAATCAGAACAACCAAGAGAATTTGTAGGTGGAGGGAACTCCTCCAGGGAACGCTCGGCTCGTTCGAGAACTTGGAAGGAGCCAAGCTAATCTACCTTGCAAATAATGTACCTCCGGCGGTGAGTTCCCAATTTAAAATGATTTAAAGGAGGATGCGATGTTTTTGAAATTCATGTGCCCTCCCACCTGCATTCTTACAGAGAACGCGTTTGAATGGATGTGTATATTTCAGTGGACGATCGCATATGGCGGCTTCTTGAAATTCCATGCTAGATCGATTGCGTGCGCAGAGATTACGGGTGAGACAAGTGGAGATGCTGATATAATCTGGTGAAGATGAAATTATCAATAGTCGAGTTGCAGTATTGGCTGGCAAGGCACCAATATATTCAAAAATTGACCCTACGCTGAAAACATTGACTTATGGCGGGATCGGTGAAAACGATATGAGGTCTCTAGGAACGATAAGGAAGGACGAAGGTTGAACAGAAATTTAAAAAAACTGCAGATCCGTTGGCCTGTCCCTGCACTCCACTGCCTCCACTTGGAGACGCGGACGTCGGCGATTGCAGCACGATCAGTCTGCTGACGGAGATGTCGCCTGCGTGCGGTGCCGGTCCATCCCCGAAACTCTAGTACGTGGGATTGACCATACGAATTCTACTTCGATCCGCCATCCTCCCCATTTCTTCATTGCGGGAGCGGAAAACTCTCGTAATGCCTATGCTGGTTGTAGGGAGCGCGAGAGGGTCCGATCCCAAACCTGCAGGCCTAATTGCGAGGAATTGCGCCACAACATAATTGTCATTAAGAAATCGTCGTCATTTTTAGCTATGCATTCGATCAGAACAACACACGCGCTCCTCCAGCAGATCCAGTCACATTCAAGGTCACTTGTCAGGTGAGTGGTTTTCACCGATAGATGATAATTATTGCGGGAATTTGCCCAAAAAATATCATTCTAAATATTTAGGGAGGCATGTGGCTTGGTTGCACTCCATCGAATCCAAGATGTGATCGAATGAAGAGAGCAAGCTGTTGCACCGGACCCTAACAATCCCAAACCCTTTCCTCACGTCGATTTCAAGTATAAAAATTCATATTTATTGTTGTAATCTTTGCCTGACGCGGACAAATCATCGATTTCGAAAGGAGAAAGTGAACATGACCTGTGAAAGCTAGTCTCCGCGAAAGCGGCGCGTATCCTCATCGATATCGAATGAAGAGAACAAGCTGTTGCACAGGACCTTAACAATCCCAAACCCTCTTCCCTCAACCGATTAAAAAAATTGTATTAAAAATTTGTATTGTTGTGCCTGACTCACTGCATGACATGGACAATCGATTTTGAAGGGTAACCAAACTTGGCTTCAAAAAAAGGAAGCTTCAGCTTGACGAATCTTTCCTTTGTTAGTATCCGTGACAGCGGGGGCGTATCCACGGATGCCTCATTCTAGAGACCAAAAATGATGTGTAGTGCAATCGGTGCGGATCTTGCCCAAAGTTACGTCGTGTTGTATAAATACTCACGCGATCATTCTAGCGAAATCAAGATTTTCGTGAAATGACTACCTTGAACTATAATGAGAGTCCAATTTTAAAAATGTTGAAATTTAAGAACGAATGTTCCATACAAAAATATCGCCTCGCACTTTATCTTGTTTTAGAAATTCATTTGTTGCCGCATCACTTGGTCGCTTAAATTAAAGCAACGAGGATAAATAAGTAAAATGCATGTATAGTCATGTTCAATTGGAGTTCGACAGTTCGGACGCACTTTCTCCAACACTAAGGCGCTGACTAATTGTGAAGAGAGCACGCTGATTGAAGAGATGCTGGGGGGGGGGAGTTCCGGTTGGATTGAACAGCCGAATGCATTGCGAACAGGGAAAGAGGAAAGAGAAAGAAAAACGGTTGGCGAGGAGGAGAAAGGAGCCACGCCTCGCTTCCTTCATGAGAGAAGAAAGTCCATTCAAATTTCCATTCAAATTTCCATTCAAATTTCTTCTCAAACAAGCCATGTGTGTCACGCGACAATTGCTCATTTTTTAAAATTTTCTCTGAAACATTATTTCAGTTGCCTACCTCAACTCCGAAACTCAAGCTGAATAAGCCGAACATGTTATCTGAATAACCCCAAGTGAGTGTTGGCATTTTAAACCCCAATCGAAAATAAATTATATTGAATACATCGTCATGGTTGCATTCACGAAAATGATGCAAATATTCAGCGCTGCAGAAGGCGATCTGGAGGATTCCACGTTGCGATACATCAGATGGCGCAATTCATGGCTCCTGAGGACTGAAAAAAGTGGATAAAGGTGCGCAGAATTGACAGTATTGAAAAATTAAAAGTAATCCAAGCAATTTATGTGATTCGGCAAACTTTGGCATTTGATTTGTTGCAACTAGATATGAAAATGCGCACGATTCTGTCGCCGAGAAATTCGAGATTCCCCTAGGTATATATGATCAATTTTACTAATCAATTTTATGCATAGCAGGAAATCGCTCTAGAAGATGGCACTCAGGGCACGCGGCCCAGTTCGACGAACAGTTTTGAATAGGTTATGCGCATTCAGAAGAAACTCGCAGCGTTGTCACTCTTTACTCACCTGCTCAAGGATTCTCCAATTGTATTTATTATTTAGAGTATGTGCGGATAAACAATTTTAGCTAACATTCTTCATGACCGAAATGAATAGAGCGAAAGATTAAGCTCTCTTTTCGCTGTTTCACTTTCGAGAGAGCATGCGAAAACGATTGGATTAATCAGTCGAACCCATCCCTAACCGAGTATTACCCCTCATTAGCAGGCGATTCGCACGTCGGCGATTCGCACGGATTTCATCTGGACGAGAAGGAAGTGTGAGTGAAATATGCAGCAAAGATCGATCGTTTTATCGAAATTGTCTAGCATTTATTTCGAACGGATAAAATCAGTTCAAGCACGACATTCCTCATTCCCTTGCTCCTTTGCTTGTCCCAGTTCTTTTCTATCTCTCACTTTGCTGCAAAAAGGTGCCGAGAGCCTCGCACGAGATTAACCCGATTCAGCACACTCAACATTATTCACCCAAACAAAAATGTATTCCCAATATATTTCGAATACACAGCACAAATAAGAGCAAAAAGGCACATTGCCAATTTGTAATAAGATCGTGCTGAAGGGTTCATCCTGTCGTACGGAATGTAATACCAACCCCCTGAATGCCCTGAATCAAGGCGTGTGCACTTTGCGGAATATTTCTCGGAATAATGCTGTAATGCAATTGCTAACAATAAGTGCCAGTTATTGAAGTAGAACTATCTTGCTCCATCAGGACAACGGTCTTCAAGCATCCGGCCACACCGGACAACCTAGCGTAGTCGTCATACGACAATAAAATTGCACTTGACGTTATCAGATTTTCCAGAATTCCTTCTCCATTCAACTCGCCGGCAACAAAGCCATTACGAAATCTCCAATCGTGAATAATAAGATCAGGCATCTGCTGTTATTTACCACCAATCATTATCGACAAGTTTCAAACGCTCCCCCCGATACCAGCTAAATGGATTTCCACCTCACTGTGACCAATTATGTTGGAAGTATTTCGACATTGGCCAATGGACTCTTTGTTGTTCTTATTCTATTATTGCCTCCGGACAATCTCGGCATGTTTCGCTCGCAATACTATGTTGGAGCGTTCGCAAGCTTTTTCTTCGCCGCAACTCAGTTGTGGTCTGCTTTCGTATGTTTACCATATCGAAATCTCCAGAACCTCTTTTCTTTAGATGTTTATGCCCGATGGCACACTTTTCATCGTTTTTCCTGCCCGAGTGACAGTGGGAACCATCGGGTTTTTGTCGTCTATTGGAGCGACAATGCTTCAATTCACCATGCTCAGCTCCAATTTTGCAGTTCGATTTGCTGCAGTTCGAGGGTTTGAATATTTGAGATTGCGAGCCTCTCCTCATTTTGCATACTCTCTAGTCTGTTTGGCCGGCAAAAGAGAATGCGAATGAGATGAATTTGTCAAAAAATATTTTAGGGGTTGGATGAAAGATTACCTCACAAATCATTTCCTATTCTATGGAATCCAATTCACTACAGCTTTGAGCGCTTACATTCCGCTAATTCCTTATTTATCTCCGACACCAGAGCTTAGGTATGGATTTTATTTGTGACTGGTATGTACAATGTGAATCTAGAGCAATCGCGCATGCAAAATATGGAGACAAATTTAATTTTGATTTCCTGAACGATTACTTTTTCGTTTCCTCCTATGAGGTATGTGTATTCAACTCGGGGAAAATTGCAAATATATTTGCAGCATCTTACATTGGGAAACATCTATGTCCATCAGTCGATGTTCATATCGCTTCTTTTATTTGAATTAGTGAATTTTATGATAATGCTGGTATGCTAATTACTGATACTTGCTCTTTCTTTCAAATATTTTTTAGGTGTGTGGCACGATTACGTATCTTCACATCGCTAGAAATACACAATCTAAAAAGCTTCGAGATGTGAATAATCGCCTTCTTCGTATTTGGATCTTGCAGGTTCGTTCGAAGACCTTTTTTTTCTATTGGAAAAAAATATTCCTTTAGTTTCCTGTACTTACAATCGTGTGTGATCATGATTTTGCAGGCTCTCTTCTCTTTCGCATTTCTATTCATGCCTGGCCTATTTATAAATTCGTCGATGCTACGTAATATTTGCCATGCATAAGTGCAATACTATTACGTTTCAGTTAGAAAGGACGCATCGACTGTTGCACCTTACATCAGCTCCGTTTTCACGTTAGGAACATTCTTCAATCCGTATCTCGAATTCGCCCTCACTCCAGGATACAGAAAGAGGTGCGGTCAGCAATTGAGACGGTTAGGTAATGCAAAAAGGTGCCGAGAGCCTCGCACGAGATTAACCCGATTCAGCACACTCAACATTATTCACCCAAACAAAAATGTATTCCCAATATATTTCGAATACACAGCACAAATAAGAGCAAAAAGGCACATTGCCAATTTGTAATAAGATCGTGCTGAAGGGTTCATCCTGTCGTACGGAATGTAATACCAACCCCCTGAATGCCCTGAATCAAGGCGTGTGCACTTTGCGGAATATTTCTCGGAATAATGCCGTAATGCAATTGCTAACAATAAGTGCCATTAACCAGTTATTGAAGTAGAACTGCCAGTTATTGAAGTAAAACTATCTTGCTCCATCAGGACAACGGTCTTCAAGCATCCGGCCACACCGGACAACCTAGCGTAGTCGTCATACGACAATAAAATTGCACTTGACGTTATCAGATTTCCCAGAATTCCTTCTCCATTCAACTCGCCGGCAACAAAGCCATTACGAAATCTCCAATCGTGAATAATAAGATCAGGCATCTGCTGTTATTTACCACCAATCATTATCGAGAAGTTTCAAACGCTCCCCCCGATACCAGCTAAATGGATTTCCACCTCACTGTGACCAACTATGTGGGAAGTATTTCGACCTTGGTCAATGGACTCTTTGTTGTTCTTATTCTATTATTGCCTCCGGACAATCTCGGCATGTTTCGATCGCAATTCTATTTTGGCGCCTTCGCAAACTTTTTCTTCGCTGCAACTCAGTTGTGGTCGGCATTCGTACGTTTGACTTGTCGATTCTTCAGAACTAATTTTCTCGTCAGATGTTCATGCCCGATGGCACACTTTTCATCGTTTTTCCTGCCCGAGTGACAGTGGGAACTATCGGGTTTTTGTCGTCTATTGGAGCGACAATTCTTCAATTCACCATGCTCAGCTCCAATTTCGCAGTTCGATTTGCTGCAGTTCGAGGGTACGAATAATTGAGATTGCAAGCCTCTTCTCATTTTGCATACTTTTGCATAGAATGAGATAGATTTGCCAAAACAATATTTTAGGGGATGGATGAAAGATTACCTCACAAATCATTTCCTATTCTATGGAGTCCAATTCACATCAGCTATGAGCGCTTACATTCCGCTAATCCCTTATTTATCTCCGACACCAGAGCTTAGGTATGGATTTTATTTGTGACTGGTATGTACAATGTGAATCTAGAGCAATCGCGCATGCAAAATATGGAGACAAATTTAATTTTGATTTCCTTAACGATTACTATTTCGTTTCCTCCTATGAGGTATGTTTATTCAACTCGGGGAAATTAGCAAATAAATTTGCAGCATCTTACATGGGGAAACCTCTACGTCCATCAGGCGATGTTCATATCGCTTCTTTTCGGTGAATTGGTAAACTTTCTGATAATGCTGGTATGTTATTTACTGACACTTATTCTTTCTTTCACGCATTTTTTTAGGTGTGTGGCACAATTACGTATCTGCACATCGCTAAAAATACACAATCAAAAAAACTTCGAGATGTGAATAATCGTCTCCTTCGCATAAGGATCTTGCAGGTTGTTTCACCGGAAAAAATTGTTCTTGTAAGAATTATATATAAGCTGCGAAATCGAGAACTGATTTTTTAAGAGACCGTCCACCAGAGAACGTAACAACAGTGTAGGGGGTCTCGGATGACCATATCCCAAAATATTTTTTTTCAAAGAGGGGGTCCCTAGTGCTGATCGCCGGCAATAATAACTAAGTCTAGAAATCGTTCTTGATTTTACTACGATTTTTTAAAGTTTGAAGGGTAAAAAAGGGTCATTTTTTCAAAATAATTATATCATTTTGAAAAAAACTTTGTCCGATGTATTTTTACACGTAGATTCCGAAAATCACCACTAGAACTCACAAAAATGAAAACTGAAAAAGTTATAGCCAAAAAACCGATTTTTACGGTCCAAAACGATACTTTTTGGGACCTAGAAAAATCAGATGGCCATGGGGAAACATCTAGCTACTATTTTTACGTTCTACATCATCAAGTTAGTTTACTGTATTTTTTTCAGATTTTTAAAAATGAGGGTGTTTTTCGCTATATCGATCCGAAGATGGCATACTCATGTTCCGGGATAAGCAAGTGATGATGATTTCTCTTCATGTTCCCATCCAATGATGGTTTTTCATGAGCATTTATTTTATTATGATTAAATAAAGTTTTTCCAATGGTTTCCAGCAAGGGAATCAGAAGTGACAATATTTATACATTTTCGAGAAAAAGTTTTTCCATGTCAGAAGTCAAACTCTGAGTTTCAGTCTATTTCGAACAGAAGTTGTGCGATAGATCCATTTGATATTTTTCTGTTTTTGTTTTTGAATATATTTCAGTGTTGGCCCGTTTATATTGTGTTATTCGCGGTCTTCCAGAAGCTTGGATTCTAAGTATTGTCCAATTTATCCAACGTTGAAACCTAATGGCTTCGTTCGTTGAAAAAAATTGATTTATGTTGTTCATACTGATCTCATGGTTTTTGGAAATGGACGCGAGATGCCGTTCGAGAATTTCAACAGTTTTTATTGTAAGACTGAAAGATAGGTAGTTCAAAGATTATAATATGTGTGGAAGTACTGGATGAAAATTAAGCGTGCAATGCTAGATAGACAAAAATATTTCGAAAATTATCTGATTATAGATCGGGCTCCATATAGTCGTTCTTAGGATCAGTGAACAGTTCGTTACGATTTTCTGAAATCAAATCATCTAACACGTCATCTTGTTGACGACCGAAGTCATCAATAACTTCTTCATCTTCTTCACTCAAATCTTCCTCGCATTCAAACTGATTGTTCTCCTCCCTCTTCAATCTAGATGCTCTTGACGTTGAAGCAGATGCAGCCTTCTGGATGTTGCACAGTTTCGAGAAGTACGACCTGAAACAAATTTTATTGCAAAATTTGAGTGACTTTATTTTTAAGCAATATTTTCATATTTGGTTATAATAACCTTATTTGTTGGGCGTTCATCCTTTCCGACGGCTTGATCGTTGACTCTTCCTTCATTAATCTCTCGCACTCTGCAGCATCCATCTTGCGACCCGTCTGCGCACCTTCATTGAACTTCTTCTCCACGAAGACTTTCGCCTTCTCCGAGTAGTGGCCGGATTTTCTCTTAGAAGGGAGAGCCCATCCTTCCTCGAGAGCATCCGAGCCATCATCCTTTCCCATATCACTGAGAGCTTCATTCACTTCGTCGAGTATGTTGTTTTTCTTGATGACATCTTCGAGACCCTCCTTGTACAACTTCAGAGCGAAGTCGTAGAGAGTCAGCTTCTCGGGACGTACGAAGTGTCTTCCTGTTTCGAGATGGCGAAGGAGATTCTGATACTTGATATAGCTCGCTCCGCATTCCGAACAGACAAACAATCCTTCTCCTTTCGCATCAGTGGTCTCAGCTCCTTCCTTGGTGACAGTGTTCACAGCATCAGGCTCATCGTCGATTTCCTTCTTGAGATAGGCCAGCCAGAAGAGCTTCGGATTCTCGTTCTTCTTGAGTAGCTCCTCATCGACCTCAATAATAATAATATTTATTTGGCTGTATAGATTATTAATAGGGGCGTCATGTTGAAGAACCCGTCTCTCCATTTCGCGTGCTCTCTCGCTTCTCTGACCGGTGAGAGAACACGCGAATGAAGAGATGGATTCTTCACGCTGACAGCCCTAATTATAAATGATAATATTATTTTCATGATCATTACAAATATTTATCAATAAAATATTGTTTTAATACCAACAAAAAATATTATACCTTTCTGCTCTCAGCAGATGCCTCCATTCCTCCTGACTGGATGATCTCGATCTCATTCTTGAATCCCTTCAGGTTCTCGTACTTGATTCCTTCGCCGATTCCATAATAACGCCACGCGCGAACAGAATCCTTGTGGAACTTGAAGTAGCCGAGAGACTTGATTTGGTCCATCTGCGGGGAGAGTTTATTGACAGCCTCCTTCTCCTCCTTCTCTGTCCCTCTCGTGATCCGAGCGAGATAGACGGATATTCCATGCAGTCCAGATTGATTGATCGCCTTGAAGAGGCCAGCTTCGTCGGGGACGGTATTACGGGCGGCCACGAAATCTCTGACTCTCCTCTTCACCTGAAATGCACTCATATTGACTAAATATTCTGAAAAAAAAATTGGTTTTTTAAAATTTTATTTTTTTTTTAAAATTTACCTGTGCAGCAACTCGGTCGCAGCTGCTCTTGCCTTGCTGCGGCTCGGAGAACGAGAATGATTTCACGTGAATGTCGTCGTCTGCCAGAGAAGGAATGGACGAGATCGTTCCCAGGGAATGGTAGGCGCCTAAGATGACGTAGGGATCATGACAGTTTTGTTATGGGAAATGCAATGAGGCAATATTTTCTTCATTTTTTATGCAGGAAATACTAATAAACACGTAAAACCCACCAGCATTGTCGGCCCTAAGATTTACAGCCGACAATCCCATCTCTCCCATCTTCCCAAGTGCGTGTCGCAGCATTTGAACCACGGCGACATTATCCTGCAAATATAAAATGAGTAATGGCGTAATGTTCCCTCGCCTTCTCTCGCGATATTTTATTCTCGCCCGTGCAACTACTCTCTCTCTCACACGCACGTCGTTAGAGAAAGAGAGAAAGTGCTCAATGTTGGGAGGCAGACAGTCTTTTCCCCTCATCCTCCCTATCCTCCCACATGAATGAGAGAACAAGCCTTACCTGTTTCGAGGTGTACAAAACATGGACAAATGCATGTTGGATAAAGTGGCCGTGCTTCTTGGCGAGGACATGGATGACGTGATAGCTGATACCTGAAAGAATAAAATATATAAAATATATCTCATTATGGTTCAGCGAGACACGGCTGTCAATTAGTGACTACCCGTGGTGACCTAGGAGTCTCTCTCCTTGTCTCTCTCGCTCGCTCACTCACTCGGAGAGAGGGAACGATGGCAAATGTGATTCACCATTGTTGGCCAAAAGGTGATAACAGGTTCTATTGATAAAAACAAACCCCGTTTCCCGTAATATTTCTTCTGGTCTTCCCATTTCCACATTGGGAGAGCCTGTAAAGGTATCAAGGTGATATACTGATTAGATGATAGTTAAGACGAGTTATGAGCTCTCAAGACAATTTACTAGCCTTTTGAGCGAAATCAAGGGTGACCAGTGCCTCGCCTTCGCCCAACGAGTTGATTATCCAGTCGCGCTCTTGGTTGTTATAAGCCGACCTCAGGAAGTGCTGAACGTTTTTTTCATAAGATTTTTCTCGAAATAAATGAAAGTAAAACAATTGATAAAACTCATTTCAATAAATGACTCACTTTTTTCATTTCCGTGATCTTTTCGATATTCTCCTGCATCCTCAGTTTCATCTCAAACAATTCCTTCTTCATTCCATGATTGGAAGCCATGTTGGAATGCAGTCCATCGATCATCTCGGTCATATCACTGAGATCAACATTTTCATAATGATAAAACAATCGATTTCTTCAATGCATATCAGTTTGTTGGAAATATTTATGGCGATCCCGGTGCCAAAATAAAATTAAAAAAAAAACCCAAATAAACTGATAAAAAAAGCGAAACATACAAAAGAGTGGAATCTAGCTGCTTGCATCGATTGCACCGCAGATTATGCTGATGCGGAGTCCCCGTATACTTGAATGCATTGTTGGTAGGATCAGACAGACCGTGTAGCATGCAGTGATCCCACACATGGCTCTCCTTCTTAGCGTGAACCTACAAGATCCATGTTAAAAATATTTTCAATTTTTCCTTCAAATATAAGCAACCTTGTAATCCGTCCTTAGATAAGCCTTCGATCTGAGCAGAGATTGCTTCATCAACTTGAACATGTCGGGATCGATCAGAGCATTCTTCACAAGTGTATCCAAGATGTCGTCGAGATCTTCGAAGGAATCCAGACCCGCACTTACAAAATAATCGACGCACGTAAGTGCGTGCCTCCGAGTCGCTCCACACTTCTTAAGGATGGCGTGAGCCACACTCTCAGTGATCATCAAGTGAGACTTGCCCGAATCCTGAAATATTGTGATATCCATGGCATGTCCTAGTGAATGCAAATATGCACGCGTCCCTTTTGTTGTTGAATGCTCTCTTGTCAGTTAAAAATGGGAGACAGTATGTAAAATGAGGAGAGGCCAACACTAAGAAGGGAAAACACCCTTCTTTTTCCAAGTAGTACCGAAAAATACCTTCAGCAAGGTTAACAATTCGCATGCACAAATAAATAACTAACCGACATGTACTTGGAATACATTCTCCAGATCTCTGCATTTCGATAGAGTCGCAGAGTGTTCGGGATTCTCTCCTTCTTCCCGTCCGACATTTTCACAGTCCTTTCGCCGAAGGGAAGGCCAGTAGAGACGAACGCACTGTAATAGTAGTTGTTGATTATCAATGAAAATCACAAGGTGGAATATGAATATTGTTTCTCTACTTTTTATTATGTACCTGGTTAGAAAGGTGGTGAAATAGTTGACTCGCACCGGCTCATACCGCGTCCTATGGATCTTCACTGGCTTGATGTCTTCCTTCCGAATTGCTCTTCTCTTGGCATTATAGTAACGCCGAATTGAAACACCGGGGATGAACTGTTGGATTTCGCGATATGGGAGAATATCAGCGATCACCGACAGGATGATTTCTTTGGAGCGGCGATCGGTGGTTTGATCGTACTGATCCGCGATCTCATCCAATACACTCTTCAGTTTCGTTTCCGATGAATCCTTCCAAGAGCGAGGGGCGAAGGAGGAGATAAACAATTCCCTCAACTCGTTCTCAGAATCAGGAGCCATGATGGAGATCATGATAGCGTTGAGTTTTTTCAGGGCGGAAACTCGACGGAGTTTGGTGTCACGAGCGAAGGATCGAAAATCCGTGGCGGGGCAAGCACCTCGGACTCCGGCCTTCTGGGCGAATTCGTTGAACGATGAAAGAACATCAGGGGAGACGTCAACTGGTTCCTTTCCTCCATCCTCCACCGTCCATACCGGATCCCTGTTCTCATCCTGATGCTCATCCTGAAGCTCATCCTTCTCACTATCGCCTTCCTCCACTGGTTTCTTCAAGTCCGAGTGCGCGTCGCATATGGCTGCAATATATGAGCGTAGTTGCCTAAGAATCGAGCAGGAGTTGGGACACCAAAATTTCGAAAAGTTGCGTATCGAGGTTCTCGAGGGTGCTGATGATCGTGGTCAACTTCATTTTGCACCAATTCATTCCGTGCAGCCGTGCTGCAACAGTGCTGCAAATCAAGATTTTTCCATATCTCCAATTCGTGCAGAGCAATTTTTACGAAAATGGCAGAGGGTATGTAATCGATCATGGCGAATTCAATGGAATGCTTATCGTGATGATTAACTTTCGGTATCTAAAGTTAAAAATTTGTTTTCGAATACCAGGTATTAGTGTAACTAGCTTTTTGCATAGGAAGATGCGCCTCAACGAGAGGAACATTTTGATGTTAATGTGTATGGGGTTTGATATAGTCACTTTTGTGATACATCACATTTTGTTTATCAATATTTGATCATTTTCAATTATTCATTCCATCCTCACCGCGCGATCCGCTCAGTGGTTGAGGAATGAAATGAGTTTCACCTTCAACTTTACAAATCGTATCGTACTTTTGTAGATTTTAACGTGAAGTTGATCGATTATAATCACCTTTCGTTCAAATTTATTGATTATCTGATTCCAAGACAGAATAATGCAAGGTCTACGGTAGGCCGTGGTATGGTATTATAGTAGGGGTACAGGATCCCTCGATGGGGGCTATTCCGGTTTAATTCTCAGTCGCGTCCTCTTATCAGTAACAAGTCTATCATTCATCGAAAATGACATCCATACAGCTCGACGATACATGTCCATATAGACAACGATTTGTAAAGTTGAAACTCATTTCATTCCTCAACCACTGAGCGGATCGCGCGGTGAGGATGGAATGAATAATTGAAAATGATCAAATATTGATAAACAAAATGTGATGTATCACAAAAGTGACTATTTCAAATCCCATACATATTAACATCAAAATGTTCCTCTCGTTGAGGCGCATCTTCCTATGCAAAAAGCTAGTTCCACTAATACCTGGTATTCGAAAACAAATTTTTAACTTTAGATACCGAAAGTTAATCATCACGATAAGCATTCCATTGAATGCGCCATGATCGATTACATACCCTCTGCCAATTTCGTAAAAATTGCTCTGCACGAATTGGAGATATGGAAAAATCTTGATTTGCAGCACTGTTGCAGCACGGCTGCACGAAATGAATTGGCGCAAAATGAAGTTGACCACGATCATCAGCACCCTCGAGAACCTCGATACGCAACTTTTCAAAATTTTGGTGTCCCAGCGTCAACACTGTTGTGATTGATTCTTAGGCAACTACGCTCATATTATTGAATGGGATGTAGCATGGAAAAGTAATTTCGAATCATAATTCTGAAATTAACTCACGAAGACCAATTGGGAGTAACTTGTGGTAGTTGACAAGATAGTAATGAGCCATCTCCTTTGTCAGATGATTCATTGTAACTCGCTGGCCGAGGACGATTGAACGATCATGATCGAGTCCACATACGGTTTTCTGTCCACGGGTGGTATGCGCCCTTTTCGAGTGATGGTAGCGGAACTGAAAAAATGTCAAAAAAATATTCCATACTCAAACGAGTAAAATTTTATATTTCGTGACTCATTTCAACGTATATGTTATAGTAAAATCTAACCTGATCCCATTTTCGAACAAGTTCGTCCAAATGTTTGCGGCATATGAACTTGTCCGCATATTTCTTGGCGAATGCGAAGGTTGCATCATCAAAGATTCCTGCTCCTCGACCGAGGGCCAATTCCAGTTCATTCGTAGCGCCATGAAGGGTAACAGGAATCTTCTGGAGGTCTGAGAGTCTGAAAAAAAAACAATGAAGGATGTACGGATCTGAATCAAATACCGAGTCATTTCGCCATCACAGGTTTCAGAGACAGCTGCGAAGCTCGGTCTGGGGCATGTCTCGAGAGGACTCTTTCTTTCTTGTGCAAAGAAGCACTCAGATCCTTCCTGATGTGTTGAAACATATATTATAAAATGAAACATATATTGTTTTCTCAACAAGCATCTGCTTTGCTATTTCCTGATCGTCTTTTTGATAAGAAACGAGTTCGACTTGCTAACCATGACAAATTCTTTTCTCTCACTATATCAAGTATCTGGATGCGGGATAAACAATTGCTACAACGATATTCAATTTCATTTGTTTTATTTCGAGAGTTCAAGAGTCGATCCGATTTTTCCATTCTCTCGGGCTAGGCACCTATTTTCACTAGAGGGTTTGTTTTTATGAGGCCGTTTGCGAAAGAATCGGACAAATCTGGAGGGGTTTGGCACAGCTCAAAAATATCAATTCTCTGAAAATTTGCGATTTGGGGTTCTTGAGGGTGCTGATGACGATGGGCGCTTTCTTTTTTTCATTTTGGGCCCTTGTAGACTCCAGGCGACGTCACGTTGAAACCAGTTTTTTTCGTTTTTCTGCGTTCAAAAATATTCCAATTTTAGTCGAGTATGGTAGGTTGGCTGAAATGTCATGCCGAATACACCTGTATATTTCAATTTTCATGAATACCATTATTTATTGAGAAAATGGATTTCTTCGTAGAGTGGAAAGTGATCAGCGAGACTAGGCTAGATCGGACCGGAATTGATTAAGGATTCCAAAAATATTTTTCTCTTATTTTTCGTGCGTGCCTGAAAGGTTTTATGATTTATATAGTGTAGCGTCTTGTAAGTAAATTTTGCCATCTTTCCAGCTGTTTACAGCGTATTATCTACCCCGATCGGAGGTTGTAAACATGTCGAGTCTCACCGTCCGATCGATCTCTTCCCATCCTCCTATTTCTTTTTCTTTTTTTTTTTTTTCTTTGTTTTTTTTTTTTTTGTATATGTTTTTGGAGGATGGGAAGTGATCGATCGGACGGTGAGACTCGACTTGTTTACAACCTCCGATCGGGGTAGATCATAGGCTGTAAACAGCTGGAAAGATGGCAAAATTTACTTACAAGACGCTACACTATATAAATCATAAAACCTTTCAGGCACGCACGAAAAATAAGAGAAAAATATTTTTGGAATCCTTAATCAATTCCGGTCCGATCTAGCCTAGTCTCGCTGATCACTTTCCACTCTACGAAGAAATCCATTTTCTCAATAAATAATGGTATTCATGAAAATTTAAATATACAGGTGTATTCGGCATGACATTTCAGCCAACCTACCATACTCGACTAAAATTGGAATATTTTTGAACGCAGAAAAACGAAAAAAACTGGTTTCAACGTGACGTCGCCTGTAGTCTACAAGGGCCCAAAATGAAAAATGAAAGTGCCCATCGTCATCAGCACCCTCAAGAACCCCAAATAGCAAATTTTCAGAGAATTGATATTTTTGAGCTGTGCCAGCCCTTGTTCGATTCTTACGCAAACGGCCTCTTATAAACTTGACGCCTCACTGTGTTTGCATTTTAAAGGATTGGCCAGATCGGTGAATTGAATAGATAGCGGAAAGATGAAAAGCCAAATGGGCGGGAGTGTGGAGATGCGGTTAGCAAACACGTCTCAATGTATATATGACGCAACTCAAGCAATGCGCTCAATTTTACTTTTCTCCCTATTTTACTCACTGCAATGTTCGTACTCACAACGCGATGTCTTGTTTTCTGACATTCCCTCATGACGTTCTCATTTAGCAATGTTTGGCACAGACTACGATCACCACTATAGAGCAGTCGACTTGCTCAAACAAATGAGCTTAGCAGAGATCATGAAGAAGTACAGCCAAGGAAAAGTATTGTTCCTTGTTACTGGCGCCTGGGAGAAGAGATCACGAAAGCGCGGAGGCGGATTCGCTACCCAAGTAAGATATATTACGTATTCTAGATTTTAAAAAAAATACTCGAATATATGTGAACACTGAGAATTACAGTATCTCAAGGACGTCAGCCTCACCGACTTTGAGGACCCCACCAAGACAACCAAGTATCCTCTCGTTATGAGCAGAGGCGCAATCCATGTTCTCGAATCCCTCTCTATTCGTATCTCAAATCAAGTCATCAACAAAGATATCTAGTCACCGCATTTTCTATTCGATTATACCCTTCTTATCAGTATTCATATTATTCTCCCTTGCATGGTCAGTACTTCCATTTCCCCCTTTGCGTTTGCCTCCTATATCTCCTCTGTGATCTTATCCACTTCTTTCTCGAAATCCGATATTGCATATATGAAAATAAAGCAACGAGAAGAGTTTGAATAGTGTCCATGTTCTTGATAAAGCCGTCATCTTTTTTTGCGCTGGAGGATATACGGAATTTTAAAATCATTAGTTGGAGGAATATGAAACGCATAATGTTAGTAGGGAAGAGTACAAGTTTTTTTTTACATTTAGTTAATAGAAAATTGAACTTACTCCATGGAGTCCTGACAGGGCGCACAAGGTGAACACGAACGGGACGAAAGTTTTCCGATTCATCTGAAAATAATGATAAAGAACAAGTGAAGCACGGAAATGCATGAACTTATGAAAAAGGGGTACTGAATCAATGCAAAAATGGTGTCAAGGGTACGACCGCATCTGTCAGCTTGCTGTGATTTCCCTTCTTATATACAGCTCTGCATTCCTCGATACTCTCTTAAATTTGCACTATCTCTTCTTCCGTACGACTTGTTTTGAAGTACCGCTTCACAATACTGTGTTTGAGATAGCTATCAGACCCTTCCCCTCTCACAGCCAAAAAACTGGATTATTCCTTTGTATTCGCCGACTCTCTTCTGTTTGTATTGACAGAAATAGAAGAACTGTACAATACCCGTTCAGTACTCAAACTGACCAGTTCGAAATGGACTGCACAAACCAGCACCAAAGGCTGTTCTCGTATCTCGGGGATCGAAGAATTGGCTCGAGGACCAATACTTGCTCAAAATACTCGGCCTATGTTGTCCTATGTTGTTTGTTTACGGCACGTAGCAGCACTGGGCATACATCTCTTACGGGCGGAGAGTGAGAAAACAAAGTGCGCGCACGAGAAACACAGGAAATCGCGTGTTTGCGGCTAAACGCCATGTGAGGTACTGATGAAACTTATGATAAAAAATTAAAGCCTATAGTAAAAAAGTGCGTTGAATTCGATTCTGAAATATAAATGCTCATGAAAAACCATCATTGGATGGGAACATGAAGAGAAATCATCATCACTTGCTTATCCCGGAACATGAGTATGCCATCTTCGGATCGATATAGCGAAAAACACCCTCATTTTTAAAAATCTGAAAAAAATACAGTAAACTAACTTGATGATGTAGAACGTAAAAATAGTAGCTAGATGTTTCCCCATGGCCATCTGATTTTTCTAGGTCCCAAAAAGTATCGTTTTGGACCGTAAAAATCGGTTTTTTGGCTATAACTTTTTCAGTTTTCATTTTTGTGAGTTCTAGTGGTGATTTTCGGAATCTACGTGTAAAAATACATCGGACAAAGTTTTTTTCAAAATGATATAATTATTTTGAAAAAATGACCCTTTTTTACCCTTCAAACTTAAAAAAATCGTACTAAAATCAAGAACGATTTCTAGACTTAGTTATTATTGCCGGCGATCAGCACTAGGGACCCCCTCTTCGAAAAAAAATATTTTGGGATATGGTCATCCGAGGACCTTTTCCACTCTCTCGTGGATGGTCTCTTAAAAGAAAAATTAGATATTTATTTTAATAAATCAATTTTCGATAATCGAATTACGGTATTTTCGGTGGTGAAAATTTTCTTGGAGACTAGGTAACATATCGGCATATAGCAATTAAAGTTTCTCGAACATGACTTTTCATGTCACTTTTGGACCATGAATCCGGGTTCATGGTGTTGGATCACTTTCGAGGCATGAACCCCGGGTCATGGTCCAAAAAAATGATGGTGGCGGATTTGATT
>LS488619.1:805933-823727 GCA_900490705.1 Pristionchus arcanus | reverse complement strand
ATAGTTAGAATTTCCCGATTTCAGATTTTTTTCTCAGGAAAAATTATTTTCTCACAAAAAACCGAATAACTTTTTTTCCAGATGAATTTTCCTGAAAATTTTTTTTGTGAAATTTTTCATTTTTCATTATCTGAAAGATTTTATACTTTGTTGGATGATTCAAAGCCCCACAAAAAAGTTTGTCTGTGGCCCTTCTCACCATGAAGTCAACTGTAGGAATTTTAGTTTTAGAGATACGACTTTTTAAGGTCGATTTTCGAGTTCTACGCAAAAAGTTACCCCTAGTACATTTTTTTCAGAATATTTTATTTTTTCATGTACGGTGGTAAGTGAGTCCTCTCAGATAGTGTCTCATATAATCCGTCTTGGGCACCATAGATTACTAATATTCATGGGAATCGGGAGCAAAATTTTATTGTTGTTGAAAACGACCAAAATTTCGCGCACTGTGAAACAAGAAAAACATGACATTGTAGGCGCTCTTCTCCTTCGCATTTCTATTCATGCCTGGCCTATTTATAAATTTGTCGATGCTACGTAATATTTGCCATGCATAAGTGCAATACTATTCTGTTTCAGTCAGAAAGGACGCTTCGACTGTTGCACCTTACATCAGCTCCGTTTACACATTAGGAACATTCTTCAATCCGTATCTCGAATTCGCCCTCACTCCAGGATACAGAAAGAGGTGCGGTCAGCAATTGAGACGGTTAGGTAATGAGCTCCAATTCTATTCAATTCTCTTTTCAGAATCATGAGAAAGATCTTCAATGAGAGCGGGAAAACCCAGACTGAGATGACGGTTTCAATCGCCACAATGCAATTCTCGAGGCACTCTCCGACTCCAAAAATCATCCATGTGAAATGACTGTCAGAGAACACTGGAATAAAGTCCGTTTTTACGCCAGCCCAGTCCAATATCAGCATTGGGGTAGATTGCATTATCACCATAAATCAGCCCTTTGCATTTTTTCAATTCAATTCAATTATTTAATCGACCGATTCCTTGATTTGATTCCTTTTCCTTGATTCCTTGATTCCTTGTGCGCGGCATGTTTCTCAGAACATTGACATGTAACTCAATTTCCCGTGTCGAAACACACAATTTCACAATTTGAAACACACAATTTCATTACTCAATTCGCACCCTGATACTTACCCGAAACTCATTAAACCACCGCAAACAACAGGCTTTCGCGAGTGATGGAAGTTGTCTTGTTCTAAAAGTATCCCCATTCAGTTCGCTCCTAACAAATCCACTCCACATGCTCCAATCGTGAGCAATCCCTTCTAGCAAGGAGGTTGTTGTGTACGACCAACCACTCTTGACAGTTGCAAACGTTGCCGCACACCAGCAAGATGGATTTCCACCTCACCGTGACCAACTATGTCGGAAGTATTTCGACCTTGGTCAACGGAATCTTTCTCATTCTTATTCTATCCGTTCCACCGGACAACCTCGGCATGTTTCGATCTCAATACTATGTTGGAGCATTTGCTAGCTTTTTTTTCGCCGCAACTCAGTTGTGGTCGGCATATGAGCCCGTTTGTGTAAGAATCGAACAAAACCCTAGGACGGTTGGCACAGTGATTTTTCAATAAATTGGGGATAGAGGTTCTCGAGGGTGGTGATCATCATGGTGAACTTCATTTTGCTCCAACTGATCCAGTGCAGCAGTGCTGCAACCATGCTGCATGGCACCACTTTTTTGTATCTCGCAAGTCCGTCTGTGAAATGTAATGAAAATTTCAGAGCAAGCATAATCGACCACGTTGATTCCAACCATGATATTCTTGATTTATATAATGCATGCATTTTCTAATAAAAATTCCTTTCTTGAATACTAGGGTCTAGTGGTCTCCAATTTTATAATAGGGTGGTGCGCCTCATCGAGAGGATCATTTTTCATACGCAAAGTGTGGAGAAAAAAATATCCGTTTTTTCGCTATTCTACGTTTTCCACATACGTTCGTCTCTCATTTCCTCATTTCACGTCTCTCACTCTTTGTTCTCCCCTCATTCGTCGCGCGACAAGCGAAGAGTGCGGTGCGAAAGATGAAGAAAAGAGGAAATAAGTGTGAAAAGTGTTAGACAAAACGAAGGATAGCGAAAAAACGGATATTTTTTTCTCCTCACTTTGCGTATGAAAAATGATCCTCTCGATGAGGCGCATCACCCTATTATAAAATTGGAGACCACTAGGCCCTAGTATTCAAGAAAGGAATTTTTATTAGAAAATGCATGCATTATATAAATCGAGAATATCATGGTTGGAATCAGCGTGGTCGATTATGCTTGCTCTGAAATTTTCATTACATTTCACAGACGGGGGATACAGAAAAGTGGTGCCATGCAGCATGGTTGCAGCACTGCTGCACGGGATCAGTTGGAGCAAAATGAAGTTCACCATGATGATCACCACCCTCGAGAACCTCTATCCCCAATTTATTGAAAAATCATTGTGCCGGTCATTGCCCGATTCTTACGCGAACGGCCTCATATGTACGTTTAACAAGTCGATTGACCCGAACCAATTTTACCATCAGATGTTTTTGCCAAATGGGACACTTTTCATCATATTTCCTGCCCGAGCGAACTCGAGTACCATCGGATTTTTGTCGTCTATTGGCGCGACGAATCTTCAATTCACAATGCTCAGCTACAATTTTGCAGTTCGTTTTGCTGCAGTTCGAGGGTAAGTCCATATAAGTTAGAAAATATTCACATATATTTTTAAGAGGGTGGATGAAAGTTTATCTCACGAATCATTTCCTAGTCTATGGTATTCAATTGAGCACATCGTTAAGCGCGTACATTCCGCTAATTCTTCTATTATCGCCGACACCGGAGCTTCGGTATGAATTTGCTGATTGGTCGCATGTGCAAGCAAATTTAGAGCGATCGCTCATGCCACTTACGGAGATCGATTTAATTATGATTTCCTGAATGGCTATTACTTCGTTTCCTCATATGAGGTATGTTTATATTCTTAACGGAAAAAAATGTTCAATAAATTGCAGCATCTTATTTTGGGAAACATTTACGCCCATCAGGCGATATTTATATCCATTGTTTACTTTGAATCGGCCAATCTTCTGCTGATGCTGGTATGCGATCAACTGGCAATTGTTTATGTCACATTTATTTTCAGGTGTGTGGCACGATTACTTACCTGCACATCGCTAGATATACACATTCAAAAAAGCTTCGTCAAGTGAACAATCGTCTTCTTCGCATAAGGATCCTGCAGGTTGTTTCGTCAGAACAATAATCGTTTTAGAATATGGCCAAAATACGTGGGTCTTGGGGCTCCATAGATTTCATGGAATTCGGAGACAACAATTTTTTCAAAAAAAAGAAGAAAAACACGGGCAAAAAAAAGAAAACAAAATAGTCCTGCACTGGGAACCCGTGTCATCATTATTTTTCAGGCTCTCTTCTCTTTCGCATTTCTCTTTATGCCCGGCCTATTTATAAATTATTCAATGCTAAGTACTATTTTTGCGGATAAATAACTGTATACTACTCCATTTCAGTCAGAGTGGATGCTTCGTCTGTAACTCCTTATCTCAACTCTGTTCTCACATTAGCAACATTCTTCAATCCCTTTCTCGAATTCGCCCTCACTCCAGGATACAGAAAGAAGTGCGGTCAGCAACTGAGACGGTCAGGCCACGGTCAACCATTCTACAATACAATTTTCAGAATTTTGAAAAAGGTCCTACAAGTGAGCGGGAAAACTCCGGCCGAGAATACGCTTTCAATAGCGACGGTGCAATTCTCGAGGCATTCCCCAACAATCATCCGTGTGAAATGAGTGTCAGAGAACTCTGGAATAAACTTTCCCTTCCTCCACCCAAGCATAGAAACTGATTACATGCTCATTCCACTTTATTCCGTAAAATTAACCAAGAATAGTACTGCTCCATTCCACTGTCTCCATGTGTTTCCCAGTCAGTTTTTATCCGGCCTGATGTTGCAAATAAGGAACGTGGTAGAATTTGAGTCGTCAAAGCTCAAATGGTTATAATGTTATTAGCTTCCGTTTGCAGTTGAGAACTAATCTCGTTTTATATGATACATAGTTTGTTTTCATATTACCTATACATAGGTATGGAAATTGAGTGCTCGAAGAATTCAGAAAGCAACAGAAGTCGTAAAGTTAGGATTCGCATTATCGATTTTCGGAGCTCGTAAGCATGGAATGATTGCTCGATATGGAGGAAGTAAGGTTTAATTAATTATTGGCGAAGAAAAATCCGAAGAAAAAAAATCTGGAAAAATCCGAGGGACGATTATTAAAATATTTTTATTGTATGTGCGATTCTCATGCAACTCTTCATGATTCACAATATCAGTCAATGTTTAAAATTCCCCATAACCCAGATGATAAATATATTTATTCCAATAACAACAAATGCTAAAAAAATGCTTAAAAACTGTCAGGTACAAATCCGATGATGTTCAAACACTCCTTTCATTTCTTTCAAGAATAATGCATGATCTTGATCACTTATTTCTTGGTTCTTATTCTTCAAAATAGTGGAAAACGAACCTTGGCTGGTTACTCAGTGAATTCTTTCATTCGTTATCTCTTCTCATTAGTCTCGTCTCATTTCCATTGTTTCCACTACCGTGCATATCGCACTCTATTTCTCTCACCTCTCCCATCTTTTAACTCACAATTTAAGGGAAAAGTTGTTCTCATTCTCCCACTCTTTGCCGCTTGAGTTGAGAGGTTTGCATTAAGAATTTCTCGTCTCGTCTTAAATCGTTGAAACAAGGTGAAAGGAAAGGGGGAATCCCCCATAGATCAAGAGCACACAAAGTGATCTCTCACCTTTTGTGCTGCACATCTATTGGGGAATCCCCCTTCGCTAACCTTGGACAAGTAGTGACTCAATCCAATTACCCTCTCACTGATCTCTCTGCTCCAATCGAGTGGCGAATTTGCTGAACAGGAAAGATCGTCAGCGAGAAAGGGAGAGAGGAGCGAACATCTCAATCATTCAGCTCAGTTTTTCACTTTTCCTAATCACCTTTCTCGACTCTGCCTAACATTGCCGATTTTCTTACATTGATGTTCGGTGGTTGATATCCCTCTCTTGATTCCCTCATTTCTGCCGGTGTTGCGCGACAAGGTCCTCGGGAAAATTGACTTCGTAATTTTAAGATTTCAGTTGAAGATGAGGTTACCGAACAGCGTGATTCTCCTCATTTCTCTGCCTCTCATCGCATCACATTATGTGAAAATGCGAACGTCACTCGTGTGAGTGAAATAATCACTTATTTTGCAAGATTAATCATTGTCAATTTGTTCCTTCATTTAAGTACAGATTCATTTCTATAAATATCAGTAAGGATATGGGCTTGTAAAACGTAGCAAAACTTTCTACCAAATTGACTGAAGAATCCGTGGATCGGATGCAGTAAGCTATTGTTTTATGTTCACTTTGGGTAGTCTAGAGATAGTGATAAAAAGTCATTTGTTATGAGACAATATGTGAAAACGATTCATGTTCAGATGCAAGAATGGCGAGCGTTCGGATGGCCGTTGCGTGTGCTTTGAAGAATACGTGGGAGTGCACTGCGAGAAGAAGAAGATGTGCGAATCGTACAGAAGACGGGCAAATGGCACGTACGTATGCCCACGTCTCATATTTATGGATGAGTGGCTGACAAAGATCAAAGTTCATCAAAATTGATATCGCCTTCTTGTGATGAGCAAAAAGTGTAGCGTGCTCTTCATGTGCAGTGAAGATATTTGACACATGCCACAAGAAAAGCACACTTTGACCTAGGGTTTCGCGCGAATTTTACGGTAAAAGTAATGACGATGAAGAAATGGGCATTTCTTCTTTCAAAATTTGAATTCTCTTCAGCTGCCTCGGTTGCGTGCAAGGCTACGAAGGAGATTACTGTGAAAACATCATCTGCGTTCATGGAGAGGTTCATCAGTGAGATTTACTTTGATTTACCTTGTTTTTATTTCATTGCATCGATCTTTAGTAAATATGCTAGAAACAATTACGAGAAATGATAAATATAATCACTGGCTTAGCAGTGATCTCCCGCACAAAAAGCAAGTGCCTTGATTAACGGGATGACCTTTACTTTTGTGCTTGAAAAGATTGCTCTTCAGGAACGGTCTCTCATGTGTCTGTGATCTTCCTTATTCCGGTCTGTTCTGTGATGAGTTGGGCCCAGGAGACGCCTATAGATTCTACAATAACAGAGTGGGTATATTTTCCTTATCGTTTGCATTGGAAGATATGGGGGAGAGGATGGAAGGACTTTCTTATGATTATTCCTCTTTCTGATCGATTGGGAACGAAAATATCAGAAATATAATCAATTTAGCACTATAAGATGGGCCCTCTCGGAGCACTGCTCATCATTCCCATGTGTGCAATATACTATGGATGCGAGTGGATGTCAAGGAAGAAAGAGGTTAATTTTTATTTGCAATCCATTCCCGGCCCTTTTTTCAGACCCCAAATGAACTTCAAACTTCATCCGAAGTCTTAAAAGCGATTAAAAAAAGGATCAGCGTAAACCCATCAAAACCATCAAAAATCAATCTACCCATCAAAAAGATTTAGAAATTTGGCTCGGTCAAATAAGGTCGTTCCCTGCTAAAATAAAATTTAAAATGGTGTCACAGATTTTTTTCAGCGAAGTTTCGCGTAATTTTCACTCGACGCACCGTAAAATGGTCTATTTGCCCCGTTCCAAAGTATCGAATTGACCATCCATCTATGATCAATTCGCATGCTAATCAACTTGGTGAGAGTGAGATCTGTGATCTTTGTTAAGTTTGTTCTACGAAACAGAAATTTTCGTGCACTCTTATGTGTCCAATCATTATCTTCCATTGGAAATTCAGCGAAAGCTCTAGCTCTCTCTTTTTCCTCTGCTGCAAGAACGGAAGAGTCACACGATAGCTGATCGTAAATTATAGCGCGCAAATGTTATCCCATCGAGTTCTCATTAATGATAGATTTTTCGATTTTTGCTGCTGATTACTAATTGATTGAGAAGATAAATTACAGGTGAAACGAGTAGCTCTGATGCTCGAAGATCAAACACATGTCGCAGTGCGCAAGGATACCGTGAAGAGACTGCTCGCCCATGCCGTCTGATCTTTGATCTCTCCTCCTTCCATTCTTTCCCCCAAAGAGCTTCCCGTTCCAGTGATGTTCTATAATACGAGTATACATGCCGATCGATATTCGATTACTGTAGTGCATTGGATAGATAAAGAGTTTACAAAACAGTTTGAATTTTGGCGCACTGTTAGCGTCTCTTTTTTCTTAGCGTCGCTTCATTTCTTCCCTTTCGACGTGCTTCGATATCCGCTTTTACTCTGTGTGATAGCATTGCGAATTTGTGGTCCATTTGTTCGTAACTTTTACATGCTCTATCTCAATTTCAGTTGCCTACTTCAACTCAACTGCTCCGTCGGAGCAACAAATATGAAAATGAATGGCTGAAATAGAACGACAATCTGACCCGGTAAGAACATCATTTTATTTGCTAGACCAGCGCTAGGTTTCCAGGGAACAGTATATCAGCTGATACATAGTGTTCTCATATTTTAGAACGAATAGCTCATCACACACTTTTTTCCAAGAAACCACCTATTTTATTCCAGGCCGAGCTGGCTTATTACGATGGAATCTTTGGCACAGTCAAGATTTTCCCTCACTTACAACTCCAGCATATGCAACCTTCATGGAACTCTATCTAGGAGAGGCTGAGGGAGTACATGGAAGAGATCTGAAAGGACTGGCAAGCATGGCGAATCACTCACGGAACATTGTATCATGTTTGATATAATTGGCAGAGGTGCAAAGTATAATTCCATTCTGTTCTTACAGAGAGGATAACTTGCTTCTGGAACTACGTGCAAAATATTCCATATCTATTCCACAATGACTAGACCGGACTAGTTTCTTTATTGTCAAATGTTGTTTTTCGCTTCTTTTTACTAAAGGAATAAATCATTTATTCAAAATGATTGATATGTGTACCGTCTCCTGGGAAATTAAAAACAATTCTTTTCAAATTTTCGCAGTCTCGTCCTGGATGTCCGTTAGGCAAGGATTCACTCCTCACCTCTTCTCAAATTTTCGACATACTTTTCCGACAACAGGCTCTTGTTGGCCTTGCGCTCTAACACCTCTGAGAAGTGAAAAGACGATACCGGGGAAAGATAATTCATGCTAATACCACTTAAATCCTCAATCCTCTTTAGTAATCATGCCTAAAGATAGCAGCAAAGAAAGGATATTTTGTTACTTCCTTCTTTGACCGACACTTTCTTTCACGGACAAGGGAAATGAAAAAAAGAGAAAGGAGTCGGTAAGAGAGGAAAGGTTATGCCATTTCCTTCTTTCTTTCACTTACGGTTCTGGGCACGAGGGAAGTAGGTACAGAGAGGGCAGATAGTGTGATGGATGGTTCTTTCTCCCTCCTTCACTCTTACTCATCTCTTGGAGAGAAACGAGCGCACAGTCAGAACAGTTTCCATTTTGGCGCCCTCTTAGAGTCAATTTTTTTCTTAGCATCGCGCTTCTTTCCTTACAACGTGCTTCGCTATTCACTTTGTTTTCTTCGTGATAGCATTACGACTCCCTTGTTCATTTATTCATGCAAAATCACTCGATTTCAGTTGCCTACTTCAACTCGGCTGCTCCGTCGGAGCAAGTTATCTTTTTTTCATTATCGAGCTAGAAGAAGAACTAGGTGAGAACAATATAATTGATGGAAGATACACATTTGGAAGATATTTTTTCCGACAACAATTTCCAAAAGAGCTAGCAATATTCATTCCAGATGCTGGCACCGGCCGCTCTTCTTATAATGGAATCTTCGGACCACTCGAGGAACTCGGTCACACAAATCACAAACGAGTCTCACTACATGGAACTCCAAGAAACCCTAATCAACAGTTCTTCGATGGCGATCGAAGGGGATCGCGAGAGTGCGTGGAAGGCTGCAGCGACAAGTCGCGTATGCGAATGTCTCCTCATCGAACATTATAGATTTGATGGTTTAGTAAGATGTTACTTCATTCAATTCTTCCCTGAAAAAAGGCCAGTCGACCAGAATCGAATTGTACTGGGACTATGGTGATGCATTCGTGTGGAATGAAATACACGTATTGAAGAACAGTTGTAGTCAATTCCTCTTCCTATATTACAAGATCCACTGTATTGTCATGTTCGACGGGAGAGTACACTCAATTGTTCGTATTGTAATGTGAATAATTGATTTTTAAATAAATCGTCTAAAAATAAATCGTATAAAAATGGTCGGTGGCCTCATGGGAAGAATGCACTGGACACGATTAATCTTGATTTTAAAAAAAATATTCTTAAATTTCATAGATTTCTAATTACTTCAATATTCGCGTAATAGTCCTTTCATCGATCCGCCTCTGTCCGTTTTATCAATTCATCGTACCGCTTTTCTACTTGAGGACTCGCTCAGAAAGGTTTATGTGCCAATCCTTCCCTTTATTCTTTGAGCCATCTGAGGTCATGGAAAATTGGAGGAGCAGAAGGTGATGGATGGTTCTTTCCCGCTTCCTCACTCATTGAGATGAAGATATTACATATGTCTCTCCCATCTTTCTTTCACCGATCTGTGGACCAGGGAAAGGAGAAGGTGGAAAAGGAACTCTCTAACACCGGAGGGGAGGAGATCGAGGATGCCTCACTCTCCCGCATGCTGTCGATATTTCGTGTTTCATTGTAGACCGCGTAATTTACTAGTTGGCTATTTAACTAAATTAAAATTTGGAATTTTTTCTTGGCTAACCGCATGTTATGCTACTTACACGATCCACTCGATGATTTGCATTGGGCTGCAGGACGGGAGGGGAAATTGCTCACTCTCCTCTCTCCTTCCGTTCAGTTTGGAGAGGGATTAGCCAGCCGGTGTAGAGAGAGGGAGATAGTGAAGAGAGGAAGGAGAGGGAAAAGATGGAAAGGGGCTTGTCACTCCTCGTGGTCACTCTTTTCTAACGCTTACTCCCCGTATTACACTCCTTATCGTTTAATTCGAGTGAAGTTTTGCCTAAATTATCCAATTTCAGTTGCCTACCTCAACTCAACTACGACCAATTTTCTGAGAATTTCTGAGAATGGTGCGAATCTAACATAACCAGGTATGCAATGACCGCTTTTCTTTCTAGTTTTTTATTATGCTTGTCTCATTAATTGTATTCATTGCAGTCGGCACTAGCCTTCATCATGATGAGTGAACAAATTACATGCGGACGACTGGAATCTATGAAACCATAGACGACTTTGGAAGACAGAAAGATGACGTCGAATATGAGATTCAAACGCTCGTGTGATTGATTATGTAAAGAATAAACTCTTTGTTGTATCTGTTGCTTGCACAGGTCGATCAAAGATATTTTTTTCCGAAAGATTTTATTTTCCTTTAAAGATGACGAAAGATGAACGCACTGGAAAGCGACCGCTCCCTCGTTTTTTCGCGCTCGCGCTCTTATTGCGCCTTAGAAAATGTCACAGTCCGCTCTCACTCTCTCTTGAGCATGTGAATTGATCAGCAGCATGTGAGACTGAAGGGGAGACTGTTTACCACACTCGCCTCTACACTCGCCCCCCGCATACATGGGATTGGTCAGGGGGTGGAGCGAGAGTGAAGAGAGACGAGGGGGGAGAAAAGGGAGAAGGGAAAGGAACTAGTCACCCCTCGTGGTCACTCCTTTCCTGCTCTAACTCCTGCTAGCGTATTCTGAACAGGAATGTAGACCGCATTTCTGAATCTTTGACCGTTCACCTCTCAACATTCGTGCTCTTGTTGAGAGTTGTTATGGGAATTAATTAATCGTTGCTCAGCAATTTATTGCTCTTCCACACTTTCTCTATTGTCGTTTTCTCGTTTGAAATTGTGCTCAAATTGTATGTTCAAATTGTATTGTAATTGAACGATTTCAGTTGTCTACATCAACTCGACTACGCAGTCCAACCGCTACAGCAGACTTTCCAAGCGAACAACCTTGAGAAGAATGCGAATCTTTCATAACCAGGTACATATGACCGCATTCCTCATGTCACATTTTCCCCATATTTCCACTGTTTTATGTGCGTTCATTGCAGTCCTCACATAATCCGTCAGCCGAATGGCGAGCGAACGAATTACATCCGAACTACTGGAATCTATATGAAACCATACGCTTGTACGACTAGGTTGATGAAAACAGAAATTTTCCAGAGGGATTGAGATGACTAGATACATCATACTCGGAAATGTGCTGGAATCCAATTGACAATCTCCTTGTTGTATAATTAATATTTGAATAAATGTTTTTTCTTGCTTTCATTGTCAAGCATGATATGGACATATGGACAACGATTTTTTTAATCACCAGTTCATTCGTCCTATTTGTTGGTGGACACTCCCGCTGGTACCGTATAGTAGTGCTTCTAAATACTGGTCGCCGTCTCTTCGTTTCTCATACTCTCTCGCCTCTCTGACCGGTGAGAAAGCAAGTACAATGAAGAGACGATTACCCGTATTTCGAATTCTATCGTCAAGGAAGGAGAGGAGAACGATGATCGTTGATCGTTGATTGATTGTATTTATCTGCAGGAGGGGGGAGGGGAGATTGTTTGCTACTCCCTCCACTCGTCTCGATAGCGAGGCATTGGTCAGCTGGTGGAGCGAGAGAGAAGAGGGAAGAGAGTGAAAGGGGAAAGAAGGGAGAGGGACGCGTAGGAACCTCGCCGTCTATCACTCACTTCCCTCTCTTACTCCGAGTATTCTACGTCGAAGAAGATGGAAACGAGTTGAACTATTTATTCGTGCTTGTCAGCTGGCGAAATATGAAGATCGCTTAATCCTCCGTGTCCTTTTATTTTAATGTGACTTATGTATTTCGCAAATGACCTAATTGCAGTTGCCTACATCAACTCATCCGCGCATACAAGAACAATAGCCGACATAAGAAACTGATCGATCGTGAAAAAAATAATGCGCATTGTTCACAACAGGTATTATTGCATTGCTCATGCATCTAAACAAACATACACCCATGCATCTAAACAAACATAAATCGTCTGATCAGATAGTAGGTAAAACATCTTCGCGCTGCGTGTTCGATATTTCTTAGCCAATTTCATTTCAGTCCGCAAGTAATCCGTCGCCCGAGTGATCACCGAACAAACTTCATTCGAGCAGTATCTGGTCTACGAAACGATAAGGATGTACGACTATGAATAATGAATTTATGAAGACGTAGAAGTGATAGATGATTTCTGATTGTGTAGAGTGGTGATGCCATGCCATATCTCGAGAATTGTTTGTATTCATTTTTTTCTGAATAAACATGTGTTATTATCCTTTTTAGCAAAATTGGACACACGTCTCGTCCGCAAGCACTCTAACACAGGAAAGATATCGAGGGAATAGGGGCGAGATCCACTATGATCGCTATGATTTTGATTGGCCAGCCGCAGCGAGGGAGAGATTGTTTACTACGCTGACCTCACTCGTTCCGATTGCGAGGGATGGTCAGCCGGAGGGAAAGAGAGAGAATAGATGATGGAGAGGGGAAGAGAAAGGGAGGGGAAGAAAGGGACTAGTCACTCCTCACAGGAATCACGCCCTTGGTCACCCATTTCCATCTGCTGCATTTTGTCCTATTTTTCGCATCTCTTTTTGTTCAATTATCATTACTCCTTAATAAAGGAGAGATGTCTCCCTGTGCGTGTTTGTCTGTTTGTCCACTATTGCGAAAGTCACGTAAACAGGTCTAGACGCGTTTCGAAACTGTAAACAAGTCGTGACGTCACGAAATTGTAAACAAGTCGAGAGGCCACGAAACTGTAAATACGTCGAAACATGTCGCGCGCGCTTTCGAAATCCCTGCCAGCCGATAAGACCCCGCCGAAGGCGGGGGCGAAATCGGCTGGTTATTAATACGCGTAATTTATTTTGTATGTAGCGAAGCAGAGTATTTGACACATTATGAATTCCTCTTCAATACCTTGTTCTTCACTTATTGCTTATTTGATTCGATTTTTTCCACAATATCGTACTGCAGTTGCTTACATCAACTCATCTACGCGGGACAACCGCCACTTCCGGCATTTCTAGAAAATCTGCATTCAGAGGAACAAGCATATTTTATAACGAGGTATATGTATAGACCGGATTCAATGACTTCTTATCCCAAATTGCAGTATTATTTTATTTCAACTACTCATTTCAGCCCGCACATATTCAATCACCTCTTCAAGTGTAAGGGTCAACCGTAATGCCATCAAAGCGTTCTACGAGACGATTTCCATGTATCACTGTTATTGAGAAAAATGAAGGATGATACTTATATCGATTGTACGTAGATGACTTGGGACGTGAACTAGACATCGTCCACGGTTTTCTCAAAACTCTTGTATTGATGTTGAATAAATGAATTTGCATAATTGCTGGCAAAAGCAGTTCAAATAAGACATATTCGGATAAAATAAAGGCGAACATCGTTGGCAGCACCCTTTTTCAACTAATTTTTACATAGAGACGGCGAAGAAATTTTCAACCATTCTCTTCCCTTTCTTTCCCGAGGACACGCTCCGCCCCCTTCCCCGCTAGCGAAGGTGCGCTCAGGGAGAGATGGGATTGTTTACTGCCCTCTCTTCTCTAATCGTCCTGATTGCGAGGGATTGGTCACCTAGATGGAAGAGAGAGAGAAGAGTTGATGGAGAGGGGTAGAGAAAGGGAAGAGAAAGGGGAGAAGGGGAAGGGACCAGTCACTCTCTTCGTAATCTCTCTCTTTCTCCCTTGGCCACCCTTTTCTCCTACAACGATCGCATCTTTCACTATTCTTTGCTAACATTTTATTGTTTTCAAATACTCTGTGGGACGAATTACTCGTTTATTATTACTTACTCTTCTTCCACGTTTCGCTCTCATATGGCATATTTTTTACTCGACTTTATCACAAATTATTCAATTGCAGTTGCATACATCAACTCGTCTACCCAACGAACAACACATCAAAATAAAAGAAAATATAAAGGATAGAATGAGAATAATTCATAACTAGGTATTTTATCACTGCTTCCGTTTCTGCCTCGTTAGAAAATATACATCTTATTCAGTAATTCTCTCCCACGAGTCAGATAAAAGATCGAGATTTTCGAGCCTATTCCATTTCAGTCCGCTAGTGATCCGCCTTCCGCAATGCGTGCGACCGAATTATAATTTATCCTGACAACACACTTTTATTATACGAGGCAATCAGAATGTATGACGGATAACTTGATCAAGGAAGTTTCCGGAATGAAGAGAGATGATGTTATTCACGAAATAATCAAGTATAAATGTAAATGTAATTGTATTGATGAAAGTGCCCGAATAAAATATGCTATGCAATAGGGATGTGGATAGCGGAGCGGATTGGATATTACGGCGCGTTTTCCCCCTCTCGCTCTCTCGCTCCGCGAATCCGCTAGGGAAGAGGGAGGGGGCGGGGCAAGGCAGCGGATTCGCTCTTTTGGAGCGAATCCGCGAATTGAGGGAGAGATGGGAAGAGGGTAGGGAAAGAGCTACTCTCCCCGCTCTTCCGATCTCCCTCCTCTGCCCTAGCGATCGAGAGACTCGCCCAAAAGAGCGGATTGCGCGATTCCCTTCTCTCTCTAGCGAATCCGCTGCCCTTGCCCCGCCCCCTCCCTCTTCCCTAGCGGATTCGCGGGGCGAGAGAGGGGGAGGGGGAGAAAGCGCCGTATTGCGCATACCGAACTCGCATCCCTACTATGCAATTATTGAATTGTTTGAAACTCGCTCAAGTATCGCATATGTGGCAAAGAATATCGAAACATGAACATTTCGTTGAGAATCGCTTAGCGAGAGCATGTTCAGCATCCTCTTTATCTTCGCTTCCCTCTCTCTCTCCTCGATCTTTAGTTTCCCGTGGGCACGCCTCGCCCCCTTGTCCGTGCGCTCTAGAGGATAGAGGAGGGAGGATGGGACGAGAAGGGAGTGTTCCCTCTAGCACGCCATCGATTCCTTGCCCAAACGAGCAAGCGAGAGTGACCAGTGAGAAGGAAAGAGGCAGTGAGGACACTCCCCCCCTCTTCATCATCATTATTCCCACCCGCGTTTCGCCTATTGTGTGAGGGTCTCATTCGGGGCATAGTCACCAAATAGTCATTAGCGTTTCATTCGAATTTCTTTGTTTCACTAATCTGTCCGAACTACGTCGCATTTTGGTAACTCTTCCTCGTCGCTAGGATGTTATTTTTCTAATCATGATTTCACGGATTTCAGTTGCCTACTCCAACTCCCTTGTGAATGGTGGACCGACAAGATATGAGAAAAAGATTAAGTAATACAAACGGATCATACCAACAAGGTCGCAATGTTTCGTGTCGATTTTGTTCGCATGTTCACAATCATAAGTTCGAGGAGAACAAAATCAAGGATAATACAATCAAGGACGTTTAATGAATAAATTTTTTGTAACGATTCGTCTTATACATGCGATATGAAATGGGTGTTCTCACACATTCTTTGTTCCATGATTTTCGAGCTCTCCTTGGCGAGGACACACTCATCCCTCTGTCAGCGCGGGCTCTAACGCCAAACAAACGGTGTGAGGAAGGGAGTAAGACTATGACCATTGTAAATTTGAAAGATTTTTATTGTTTTCCAGACCCCTGTTGAGGCTTGTTAAACCTTAGGTGGACGGCCTGATATATCCTTGCATGTGGAATCTTCCTCTACTCTCTCTGCTATGCCAATCTGCCATCTGGCAGTAATGGGTCATCTCTCGGTAATGAGCTCTTGACTCGTTGTGTAAGTATCTCCCTAATGGGCATTGAGCTCTATTCTCAAATCATCAGCCTTTCCCATAATATTCCTCCCTTCCCCCAAATGGTGCCTTCAATAGATAATGATTCGGTCATCATGGTGTACATGATTATTCGATAATTATCTTTAACACAAGGTTTCCATCATTACACTGGCTACTCCGCAACTTCTTTTCCGTTTTTACTGCAATCATAGTCTTCAAGAGTTGAATGGGTCAAGCAATCAAATTCAAATTTATTCTTGACTCGTACACTGCCGACATCTATCGCGTGACTAACACTTGGTTAAAAAACGAGCGTGTATGGGTGATTGGTCGTTGTAGGGTCAATGCTGGTCACGAAGGGAAAGTAATGTTGAGTGCCGTCAAAGGTGATTTGATCTTCTATTTGGCGTTTGTGGCATCAGTGGTTGAGGATGTTCGTTGCTCAGTCGACTTATTGAGTTGAAGTAGGCAACTGAAAAACGAGAATAAGCATGACATTTTGGCGAAATGGGCGTTGCATACAGAAACATGAGAAAGATACACGTGAAAAAGGCGTTGAAGCGTAGGTTGGATCAAATGGGTCATAGAACTCTTATGAAATGTACACAAACACAATGACTCTCACACAACGTGAAACAGGGATGGGATGAATTGAGCACGAGGATGAGAAGTCTTTCTCTCCAACGCCCTGCCACTGGTCTTTCATGCCCGACCGAGCAGAAAATTGATGGAGTAGAAGGGAATAGTCAATCATCCTCTCCCCTCACACAATGTTTGGGGTTAGCGTGCAAGCTGATTGCGAGCTTCCCATAGTTCAATCTTTGTCTACTTTTCCTTCCGAGGGCTCGCTCCGCCCTCTTGTCCGCGCGCGCAGTAACACCATCAAGAGGAGGTGGAGAGAGAAGAGAGTGTTCCCTCGTCGCACGCCTTCGATTCTCGGGCCGCTCGAAGCGCGAATGCCCAGAATGAGGAAGAGAGAGATGGCATTTTCCTCGTCTTTCATTTCATTTGGCCGTTGTTCGTATTTTCTTGAAGATATTAATCTTTCTTTCCTATATCTTTCGGCTAAAGTTTTTTCATATATATATATTCGCTCGCTCAATTACCCAAACTCTTGGATGGAGCATACTATTGCAGTTGCCTACTCCAACTTAAACGATTATCCGTGTGATGAAGCTTATTCTACATAAGAAAAGTAAACGAGGATAGAACTCGAGAAGACCACTGAAGGAATTCCTTCACACGTTACAGCATCAGCTTGGGGCACAAATTGCATGTAACCAACTCACGCCTAGATTCGGAAGAAGAAGAAGAAATGGTGTTATATCGCCGCTGTTCTTGATTGTGAACAGAAGCGATCTCTCATTTCGACTCATCAGCTTCCGCTCAATGGTTGTATGAATAAAATGTCATTGATGAGCTTGGACTTTGCAATTTACACACGTTTATTTTTGCATTTTTTTAAAACTGAATGTGGTAGTTGCCATCGAGCAACTTTTTCCCTCTTCTCCGGCTTTTCCTTCCGAGGACACGCTCAGCCCCTTCTCGGCGCGCGCTCTAACACCAGCAGAAAGAGGTGAAGGGAGAAGAGAGTGTTCCCTCGTCGCACGCCATCGATTCTCGGGCCGCTCGAAGCGCGAATGCCCAGAACGAGGGAGAGAGAGAAGGCCTTTTCCTCCGCATTCCCTCACAAGGGAAGCACCAAAGTACACGGAAGCCGATCAAGAACCTATCTATAGGGGCATGTAGGGGGTGGGGGGAGAGGCTCAAAACCGATTTCAAAACCTGCTAAAGTTTCATACCGTAGTAGATACCACCATCACTTTTCATCATAGTTCACCCACGCTATCTCCATTTCTGCAAAGGGGAGGAAAAGGCCGCAGGTTCTGATTTCACTGACGTTTAGTACACCATGTGAACTAACTTTTCTGAGAAAATTAGAAAATTCTGTAGGCGTC
>LS488619.1:788584-804516 GCA_900490705.1 Pristionchus arcanus | reverse complement strand
TTGAAGTACCCATATATACCTCTAATATCCCAAAAAATTAGAAAAATCGGTGGATGGGAAAAAAAAGAGCGCATGTTTTGGTGTGCCGGGCCAGGGAAGAATTTCGTGAATAAAAGTTTTCGCCATTCTAATTGAGCCCAATCAAACTTTAATTTATTGGAAATTAATATAAAAACACAACAAATAACTTTGGCACACTTTCGGGGGTCTAAAATTGAAGAGAAAGTGCGTTTTTACTCTTCAATTTTCTTCATTTCCATGGTGTCTTAAAATGGAGCTCTTACAGTTTTTATATGATCTAAAAATTGGTCTAGAGTAACTTTAATGTGTAGAATTCGAAAATCGACCTCAGAAAGACGTATCTTTAAAATCCACCCTTGCGCTGATTCACACCCCTCTTCGTCAGAGTGTTTGTGGGAACTCATGAGTATGACTATAAACCTAAGCATGTTTTAGCAATTATTAAAGATCTCGACGAACTAAACATTTTTGGGAAGAAAGTGAAGAGCTATCTCTTCATTGAAGAGAGTTATGTCGATTTGAAGAATTCGGCTCTTCAATTTTCGGACCGCAAAAAATCCACATAGTGCATATAAAATATTCGATTTTATGACTTAAAGTAACTCATCTGATGATATTATGCAACTTTGAAACTTTTGGAACGATTCCAAGCATTTCCATATCCTTCACTTTTTTCATCCTCGGATCTTGGGACCAAAATTTCAACAAAAAGGAAAAACGTTTGGAATCGTCCCAAAAGTTTCAAAGTTGCATAATATCATCGGATGAGTTACTTTAAGTCATAAAATCGAATATTTTATATGCACTATGTGGATTTTTTGCGGTCCGAAAATTGAAGAGCCGAATTCTTCAAATCGACATAACTCTCTTCAATGAAGAGATAGCTCTTCACTTTCTTCTCAAAAATGTTTAGTTCGTCGAGATCTTTAATAATTGCTAAAACATGCTTAGGTTCATAGTCATACTCATGAGTTTCCACAAACACTCTGACGAAGAGGGGTGTGAATCAGCGCAAGGGTGGATTTTAAAGATACGTCTTTCTGAGGTCGATTTTCGAATTCTACACTTTAAATTTACTCTGGACCAATTTTTAAATCATATAAAAACTGTAAGCGCTCCATTTAAAGACACCATGGAAATGAAGAAAATTGAAGAGTAAAAACGCACTTTCTCTTCAATTTTAGACCCCGAAAGTGTGCCAAAGTTATTTATTGTGTTTTTATATTAATTTCCAATAAATTAAAGCTTGATTGGGCTCAATTAGAATGGCGAAAACTTTTATTCACGAAATTCTTCCCTGGCCCGGCACACCAAAACATGCGCTCTTTTTTTTCCCATCCACCGATTTTTCTAATTTTTTGGGATATTAGAGGTATATATGGGTACTTCAAAAAAATAACACTAACTTTTTTCGGTAATCGGTATTTCCACAGTTAGCCTATCTTATCGGTCACCCGACCGCTCCGCACGAGCGCAATGACCAGGAATGAGTTTTTGCGTTATGAAATGTTGGCTGAGCTTCCCTCTATCTATGGCAACTTAGAATGAGTCTTTATCTCAATTTTGAACCGAGTTATGATTAATTTTGTGAAGCCAATTTCACTGAAAATCACTGAGTGCTTGATCTTTGATCTACCGTAGCTCGAAAATAAAAATAGATATCAAAATTCCGAAAGCGCAGTTTGAAAGAGCATCATAGAAAATACTTGCCATAATTTTTTTAGAATTTTTAAAAATACTTTTGCATACTGCCGCGGGTGGTCGATTATCTCGCGATTCGTCTCATAAGTGCATTTTTACCATTTCTGAATTTTTACCCGAATGTGGTTTTTAACAACGAATCTCGTCAATTTTCGTCGGTTTTCCTTCCCGAGTGCACGCTCCGCCCCTTGTCGGCGCGCGCTCTAACACTAGTCGGAGGAGAAAGAGGGAGAGTGCTCCCTCGTCACACGCCATCGATTCTCGGGCGCACAAAGCCGAACGTCCATTTAGGGAGAATGGCGAAAGAAATATCTATGCCTCCCTCTCTCTTCTACTCACTCTATGCCCATCTTTTGTGGAAAGCTTTATGTCCACAACCGAAACACAGACCCATTCACCTAGTCATGTGTTTCCTCTCTTTAATTTCGAGAATGCCCAGTAAGAGTGAGTGAGACATCCAAGACTCTCTCCGTTTTTCTTCATCATTTCTCCGCTTGCTCGCGCATTTCCACTTCAGATTAGCCAGTCTCAATTTCAGTTGCCTACTCCAACTCAGCCGATCTTCTGAATGATCAACCAAGTCCACACGATGACTTTAGAGAAGAAAGAGAGAACTGATCAAGCAGAACACATTTGTTTCTATAGAGCCAATGTCCTGTTCGTGTTTCTGACGGAGCCCAGACTAGAGAGATGCGGAGCTGCTACCATAGAACAGTGCGAGAAAGTCTATAACATCGATAGGAACCTCTGTGCAGACATTTGAAGAAAGTAAAGAAGGAAGTCATCGCTACTTAACACTTTTGATATTGTTGTATTTGTATGGATAAAGTCCTATTTTGAACGTTAACAAATGCTTCTCATTTGAAATTCTTTCATTGCCAGCATGTTTTCTTCCTTCATAAAAGGGAGAATTATTCGTGTTCTGTCGGTCTTTGTGGATTCGGATAGTGCACGAAGCACCACCTGAAATCTCATCTTCGAAGGGAAACTGGGAAGTCGAAAGCGTGCTCTCACCCGGTTCCTGTGTTGATTGCATCTGCCTTGCCAGTCAGACACGCGAGGGAGAAGTGAGAATGTGCGCAGAAGGAAGAGAGGATGGAGTGGAGGAAGGAAAAGAGAGAATGAGAATCGAATGGAAGTGAGGGACCACTACTCCCTCGCTTTCTCTCGTAGGGAGTATCGGCCTGAGGCGTGCTTGGTCATTCCTGAGCCAACTTTTTTTTATTTTCATGATCTATTGTTCAAATTATAAACAATTGCTTTTATTATTTTGCATTTTATTTTCATCGATATCCCGTTTTGCTTGCTGTTTGCGCTTTAGAGAACGCTTTAGAGAACGCTTTAGAGATGCGCTTTAGAGATAGCTTTTACCATACGATTTCAGTTGCCTACTCCAACTCAATCTCTGACTGCGTCTCTCGCATCGTGAATTGTCTTCGTCAACACATGTGAGTGGCTATCACGTTTGAGCGTTGATAAGACACCCAAAGCCGGAAAATACTCAACTGTCTTCTTTGAATATACTTTTGAACGCATTCTTTTTTTTATGTTTTTAGTAGTGATGCAATGACCATTCTCATTCTTTCTCTCGCTTCTCTGACCGGTGACAGAACACAGAACAAAATCTCTTTCATCCCTAGTCACTGAAAAAATTCAACCGGGTTGCTTCCATGGTCTGTCATCAATGCTTTTACATTTAGGTCCACCTCAGCATTGAGAAGCGATCCGAACGATCCACTCTGCCCCCAGTGGAATCCTGTTCTGAGGAGTTCAGAGACGAATTTCGAGAATCATTCGAAATGGAAAACAATGCGATGGAATGCAAATGTCATGGGAATCACTGAAGTCCATATCGATAATCCCTGACTCGCGAATAAATCTTGATTATTGTAAGGCTACTACTGAAATATCTACGAAATACAACACGATCGATGGTTTCACTAATGAAGTTTAGTCTTGTCGATTTGATCTTTTCAATTTCTCTTCATATTTATCACCATTGCTATACTATCCTTCCGATCAGCATGTAGTCTTGTTCTGACTCATCAACGAAAGATCATACATATTTATTGCAAAAAGGGAGAAAGATGGGAAAGATTGCAGCTTGATCGGAAGTGGAATAAAAGAAACGGAAGAGGGACAAACTGCCATTCCTCCCTGGCTTCATTCTCCTCCTTCCGTCCACATTTGATTGTCTCTATCAATATTTTGACTATCCCATTTCAGTTGCCTACTTCAACTCAAACTATCTAACGATGTATGGTACAACGCTATCATGAAGTAACTGCCGTTTCAAGTTTATGTGCTTCAATAAAGTTTTATTCAGATTATATAGAAATGTGTAAGCAATTGGAACGCCACCAGAGATGTGACGACCGAATTTAGCTAGATTCAGATGGAAACTTGGTGCAAACAAAAACCGATTCCAGTTCGCACAGGCCTGTCTCAAGAGTACATTCTGTTGGCGTGGAGTGTGCGAAAAAGGATGGTTAGAAGTGAGTCTGACTCTCTCATTTACTCATGCTATTTCGCCTTCTCTAGCCGGCGAGAGATTATGGCGATTCGAGAGAACCGTATCTCTTCGCAGATTACGACCGCTTGGCAGGAGAACTTGGGCTGAAGGCATGATGATATTTGGCACTGTTGACTACAGCAAGACACAATCCCCACCCTCGTAGCCCTCGACATCTGTTAATTGAATGATACAAATATAATTTTACGAGTGTGAATCCTTCACTAACATTGACAAACAACAAGACATTAAAAAAGAAGAGCTTGTGTACAAAACTTCCCACGCTCAATGATGATTCAAAATTTTGCTAAATTTGAGCGTGAACGGAATGTGCCGCTGGAGAGAACAATATGGGATTAACAATAGTGATGTAAATGAGATCTTTAGTTATTTTTTCCTTTTCACGATTGCAAGAATGGGAATTATCTTTTATCACGAGTACGCTTGAATTTAAAAAAAAAACTACATGAGTGAAAATGGGACATCAGGTCGATAAACATTTTAGCAGATTAGATGAAAAACTTTAGTGAGAGACAATCACGCGCTCATGAAAATTTAAGTTATTCATCCTCAAGTGCTTTACGGAACACAAGTCGCCGCGGAGATCGAAATTTCGTTGTAGCCCGCAGCGTTTATGTGAATAAACTCTCCCATAGAACAGTAGATGGCACCAGCGAGTTGCTATAAATACATTACATAAATTACAATGATAATCGATTTTTTTTGTTCAGTAGAGTGCGTAATACGAGTCGCCGTCTCTTCGTTTCTCATACTCTCTCGTAATCTGACCGGCCTAGAGAGTGAGAAGAAATGGCGGCTCGAATTGCGCACATTATTGATCGGTACCTGTTGATTTCCTCCGGTCCCGCCATTTATTGTGCGCTTGAAGAGGAGGCTGAAAACGATTTTTTCAAACTTTTGAACCATACCACATAAAAAAGTGTTTAGCAAAGGCATTGAGCTCACAGAATGCTTCCCGAGCAGGCGCGCGGAGCTCCAACCAACGGTTTTTCTGGATTGGGAACACTTCCAGGCTGTTCGGTTGGAATAGGCGGGCAGTCACAGGCGGGCGTTAGAGCTGAAACAAGGGAGAATTTGAGTTTGCTAATTGCTGAACAAAAACAACAAGTTCATTGAATATTCGTTACGCATCGCTGGCGGAACAACGCAGGTCGCCCGCTTGAAGTAGTACGGAATCCTCTTCAGCTGATAGTACCATGACGCTACAAATATATATGAGACGAATCGCGAGATAATCGACCACCCGCGGCAGTATGCAAAAGTATTTTTAAAAATTCTAAAAAAATTATGGCAAGTATTTTCTATGATGCTCTTTCAAACTGCGCTTTCGGAATTTTGATATCTATTTTTATTTTCGAGCTACGGTAGATCAAAGATCAAGCACTCAGTGATTTTCAGTGAAATTGGCTTCACAAAATTAATCATAACTCGGTTCAAAATTGAGATAAAGACTCATTCTAAGTTGCCATAGATAGAGGGAAGCTCAGCCAACATTTCATAACGCAAAAACTCATTCCTGGTCATTGCGCTCGTGCGGAGCGGTCGGGTGACCGATAAGATAGGCTAACTGTGGAAATACCGATTACCGAAAAAAGTTAGTGTTATTTTTTTGAAATACCCATATATACCTCTAATATCCCAAAAAATTAGAAAAATCGGTGGATGGGAAAAAAAAGAGCGCATGTTTTGGTGTGCCGGGCCAGGGAAGAATTTCGTGAATAAAAGTTTTCGCCATTCTAATTGAGCCCAATCAAACTTTAATTTATTGGAAATTAATATAAAAACACAACAAATAACTTTGGCACACTTTCGGGGGTCTAAAATTGAAGAGAAAGTGCGTTTTTACTCTTCAATTTTCTTCATTTCCATGGTGTCTTTAAATGGAGCGCTTACAGTTTTTATATGATTTAAAAATTGGTCCAGAGTAAATTTAAAGTGTAGAATTCGAAAATCGACCTCAGAAAGACGTATCTTTAAAATCCACCCTTGCGCTGATTCACACCCCTCTTCGTCAGAGTGTTTGTGGGAACTCATGAGTATGACTATAAACCTAAGCATGTTTTAGCAATTATTAAAGATCTCGACGAACTAAACATTTTTGGGAAGAAAGTGAAGAGCTATCTCTTCATTGAAGAGAGTTATGTCGATTTGAAGAATTCGGCTCTTCAATTTTCGGACCGCAAAAAATCCACATAGTGCATATAAAATATTCAATTTTATGACTTAAAGTAACTCATCTGATGATATTATGCAACTTTGAAACTTTTGGGACGATTCCAAACGTTTTTCCTTTTTGTTGAAATTTTGGTCCCAAGATCCGAGGATGAAAAAAGTGAAGGATATGGAAATGCTTGGAATCGTTCCAAAAGTTTCAAAGTTGCATAATATCATCAGATGAGTTACTTTAAGTCATAAAATCGAATATTTTATATGCACTATGTGGATTTTTTGCGGTCCGAAAATTGAAGAGCCGAATTCTTCAAATCGACATAACTCTCTTCAATGAAGAGATAGCTCTTCACTTTCTTCCCAAAAATGTTTAGTTCGTCGAGATCTTTAATAATTGCTAAAACATGCTTAGGTTTATAGTCATACTCATGAGTTCCCACAAACACTCTGACGAAGAGGGGTGTGAATCAGCGCAAGGGTGGATTTTAAAGATACGTCTTTCTGAGGTCGATTTTCGAATTCTACACTTTAAATTTACTCTGGACCAATTTTTAAATCATATAAAAACTGTAAGCGCTCCATTTAAAGACACCATGGAAATGAAGAAAATTGAAGAGTAAAAACGCACTTTCTCTTCAATTTTAGACCCCGAAAGTGTGCCAAAGTTATTTATTGTGTTTTTATATTAATTTCCAATAAATTAAAGCTTGATTGGGCTCAATTAGAATGGCGAAAACTTTTATTCACGAAATTCTTCCCTGGCCCGGCACACCAAAACATGCGCTCTTTTTTTTCCCATCCACCGATTTTTCTAATTTTTTGGGATATTAGAGGTATATATGGGTACTTCAAAAAAATAACACTAACTTTTTTCGGTAATCGGTATTTCCACAGTTAGCCTATCTTATCGGTCACCCGACCGCTCCGCACGAGCGCAATGACCAGGAATGAGTTTTTGCGTTATGAAATGTTGGCTGAGCTTCCCTCTATCTATGGCAACTTAGAATGAGTCTTTATCTCAATTTTGAACCGAGTTATGATTAATTTTGTGAAGCCAATTTCACTGAAAATCACTGAGTGCTTGATCTTTGATCTACCGTAGCTCGAAAATAAAAATAGATATCAAAATTCCGAAAGCGCAGTTTGAAAGAGCATCATAGAAAATACTTGCCATAATTTTTTTAGAATTTTTAAAAATACTTTTGCATACTGCCGCGGGTGGTCGATTATCTCGCGATTCGTCTCTTATTGTATTTGCCTCAATTTTACCGTACAATGTACCACAGCAAAATTTTTAACAAGCGTACTCGATGACCCGCTGCCCTGACGCCGGTACCCCGCAGGGAAAGCCCCCAGGGCCAGGCGATATTTGTTCAGGCTCAATTTTGGGCGGTCCAACGACATCCGAGAAACGAGAGCATGGGCCAGGCGTGTATCCACGATCGACCATCGGAGGAGAGAACACTGAAAATATCCTCATTAGTATCGACTAAAATATTCCAAATCGGTGTCGAAATTGTACACGAAGGAGGCTGGATAACGCGTGAATCGTCTGGCCAACCTTATGCCTCATCTCAAAAGTTCCAAAGGGTATTAGGAAAGCGCAGATGAACAGTAGTGATCGATATCCAATTTATTAGGCATGTAAAGTCCCTCACTTGGACACCCACTAGTTTTCCTCTGATAACACGTGTATGAAGGGGTGCATGAGCCAGGAGGAGGAGCTCTCGCCGCTCCGAGAAGGACACACTTTCCTCGATCAGAGTAGAACATGCATGCGTCGCACTGGAACATCTAGTTGTAAAGACGTTTGCGTAGAATTCACGGAACATTTTAAAAAAAAATTTGGTTCAGGAAACTTCAGTTCTGAATGTATATGGAAATTATAGATAGATAGGGTTCCGGGCCCAAAATCAGAAAAGTGCCGAATTCACTTACACCGGGAGTAACGACGCATTCGAGATTGCATTGGACTTGTGAAGTAGCTGGTATGACTCTAATTGAATCTCGACGGACGGTCGAAGTAGCGAGCACGAAACACACTTCAGAAATCTGGATTTTAAAAATATGCGTATCAATTTATCGAGATATGGATAACGCACCCCATCAATAATTGATATGAATGTAGCAAGGAAGATGAAGAAGAAAGCCACCATTTGGAAGAAAATGGAGAAGAAAGAGAGTCACAGCGGATGCGGACTGCTCAGTAGTTTCCCAGTTACAAGAAAGATCCGCATACAAGGAGGAGTTTGAAGTACTTGGATACAAAAGATCACGAAACAATGGGGAAAATGGAAAAAAAGGAAGATGTTACCTGGCAGAGCCAGCCGGCTTTCGGATTCATCTTCAAAGATTCTTCCCGAATTTATTACAACAGAATCAGCTTTTTTATCGCCAAAGTACAAATTCATAGGAAACACCTGCGTGATTATCATAGATTCATCAAGAGAAAGGGGCAAATATCGTATCAAGCGATGGAATATCTTTTCCTCGTCTTTCTATTCGTTCTTCATTGTGAATCACCCTCATGCAGGGCGCAAGGGATGATAGTTACACGTGTTTAAATAATATTATAGAGCGAGATAAAAGCGATGGATGCAGGAGGAACATCCATTCATCCATTCATTCCGATCTCTTCCTCCGTTTTGCCAACAAGTTTCCAATATTCTAATACGTTCCCCCATTTCAGTTGCCTACTCCAACTCAATCGATCAGATGAATGGACTTCTATTATCTTCTTCTTGTATGGCGTTGAAGAGTCCTGTTTCGAAGCTCCATGCCTTGTGTTCAGCTTTTAAGCGACGGTTTGTTCCTTATTGGAGGAGTACCTGGCAATTGTCTAAACAAAACATAAATAATACAAATATGCGATACTGAGCTGTCAACTTTGCAGATATGCCGATGGGAGCACTTTTTCGCGGGACCAGTGTGTGTGGTTGCGAGAAAGACTCGATTATTTCGTCAAAAAGACTTCTGACGTCGCATCTAATTATATATAGCCACTGTATAGCCACTTACATCTAACTAAAGAATAATAAATACCATTGCTCTAGTGAGTCAACAAGAAATAAAAAAAAACACATTTATTCGCCAGGGATTACCAAATGTAGCTATTATCGCTCTGTAGAGAATCGACCAAACACCGTAAATCCCTCATTTTCTAGAGCCCTTTGTAACCGTGTCTACATGATGACGATCATCGATGTGTAGCTATTGTATTTCTGTCATGTACTTCAGCCTTCAGGAATGAGAATGATAGAGGGAATGATATGTGCAGAATGAACTCCAATTCAAAAAGTAAAAATGACTGGGTTGTTGCTTTTTTTTTCAACACGATAAGGTCCATAGTGGATCAGAACTATTTTGCGAAACGGTTGGTGTTTCTCTTCGCGAATTAATAACATCCGGCTTAGATCCAAGTGGCTCTACTCGACAATGCTGCCTGGACACCACGGTCATCGCTATGGAAGTCATTTGCGAGACGCCAGGCAGGTTCCTAGCTTTCGTAAATCTCGGAAAATACGAAATAACAGCGATTCGGTAGTCTGTCATCAAGAAAATGATTATAACTGCGTCCCAGGCGGGAAAGCAATTCGTTAGGAAGAATGCGAGATCGGCAAGTAGCGACGCCGGAAGATGAACGGTGGGTAGAGTAAGGCAGAAAAAATAGGGAATGTAGACGCAAACGACGGGTACGAGCGTCTGAAATGGCATTGAATAATGAAGATCACTTTAAGCGTTTTTAAAACGCTAAATGGGACCCAAATGCGATGTTTCGGTATATATCATCACATGAAAAACATTTCCGAGACATTCTTACCTGTGCAATCACTGCAATGAATAAGCGAAATTGCAAGTTCGCACGACTTCTGGATATCTTCCACACTTGCCGAATGCCTCTAAAGGTCAGGAATCCTAGGGTGAGCGCCAGGGAAAGCGAGATGATGATAATCGAATCGAAGATGATAAATGTAGGAAGGAGACGTCGTTGTTCAGTAGGATCACTCTAAAATTCATTCTGATATAGTTGACTGGTCTCTGCACCGCATTCTCACCCAGTCCATAATAATCCATCCTTCAGTTCGGTTCTTTCCGCAACACTGTTCGAGTTGCAACCGAAGCCGCTCCACTGCACCATTGTACTCTCCGCCGGCCAATTCGTATATGCAGAGAAGATACCTGAAGACATATCATATTCGTTAGGAGTTTTTTCCATTATAGAGGAAAGACTTCTTACCAAACGATGAAAACTCCCACCGGGACAGAAACGAGGCCGACGATGAAGTGCTTACAGGAGAAGAGTGGAATGAGGTGAGGACGAGATACGGTCCAGTAGCGATAGAGGAAATGAATGTTCATCAGTACAAAAGGCACCGAGAAGCAGGACACGTAGAAACTCGGAACCTCCTGGAATAAGATACACATTTTCAAAACAAAAATAATATTATTGACCCGATACACAGGCAAGAAATCCGAATTCGATGATATTCCAAATGTAGAATTGACAATGAATATTTTCTGAAATTTATGGCAATTGTAGTAGCTGTGAAGGACTGGTACCGGGTCGACAAGTCCATGAAGAATGGTCAAGAATATATCAAACGATGCAAAAAATGTGAGCAGATGCTTGTATGCGCCGAGAGACAGTTTCGTATGACGCCGAATGCAGTAGATGAGAAGACCATTTGTGACGACTCCTGCTACTGTAAAGTGCGCGTAAAGTGGATGTACTACAAGTACAGTACAAGGTCCATAAATTTGGCCACTGGCACAAACAGTCACTGGCACATCAGTAATCTCTCGATGGGTACAAGCGCATTTTTGGCATGTTAGAAAATACAGTACGTAATAAATAAACACTTACCACAGTGTGCTTCTTCAATAGCCTTCCTCACCGTCATTCTGAACAATGAACATGATGTGAAAAGAACGAATGGGAGAGTAGTAATTAACTCCCAGGAGATGAGGGTGTAACGATGACATCCAAGAATAGGGAGGGGTACAGATGGAGACTAGAAACTAAATGCATCAAAAAACGAAATTATTTCTATTTCTCAATGTTCACTGATGATTCCTGCTGCATTTCATGCGTCCAGTGAAAGAAAGCATGCAAACACAGGGAGAACGGCATCTAGATCAATCTCATTGTAAATCTTTATGAACACATTTTATTCACATGTCAAATCGACCTAGTACTGCATCCAATTTTGTACGAGATCATCTTTTCAGGAGATATTTTGAAGATCATCATTCTTAATTTTAGAGCATTTCCTGTTATCACAACGTTTTCCGATGTCATAATTAGTGATCGGAGTCTGAAAATTATCACGATTCCTTTGTCTGCATAGGATGAGAACACGATCTACAGTTCCTTAGGGAGATTTCGTGTTTCATGCAGACCCCTAACTGATGGTGGTCAATAGAGGAGAAGAGATTTGGCGCTCTGTCTCTCCTTTGATAACATCCGGATGACCAGTCTGATAAAATACGGGCCAATATGATGAGAGAATGTACAGGGTGAGGAGAGGAGGTTGTAAAAGAGATAATCAAATCCGGCGATACGGGGACGGGTCACTCTTCTTTTCCTTGATAAAGGGAGCGACATGTGATCGTTGTGAAAGAACGCGCATCATAATATTATTTTCTTTTTTCGAGATTTACCTCCGTACGGAATCACGTTCTACTGACCATCTCTTTATTCAAGTACGAAATCTCACAGAAATATGCTCAGATTCAAAACTGATAAATGCGTTTTGTTGGATGGAACTTAGCCTTTCTCATTCACAGAAAAATTTGTACAGGAGAAGAATCAGTGTGGAGTAGAAGAAGAGCAGAATCGGAGAGAAGAGTAGAGTATTTCCATTTTCAGTATTTCTCATTAATTTCGGGTGACGAGGAGTGAGTGTTCTCGCACTCTCCGATCGGCACACTCTCTGTCGTATTATCTGACTCAGCGACGATAGACCAGACGGATTGGAGAGAGACGAGAGAGAGTGAAGAAGAGTGTGAGTGATTTGAGAAGAAGAGGGAGGAGGAAAGAGAAAGAAGGAGGGGGGAAAACACTCTTCTCCATCCTCCGATCGCTTGGCGTGATATCACGCGTGTCTTTCATTTTCACTGCATTATTATTGCTTTCTTTCAGTTCATTTATTTCATCTAAGCTCATATTCATTGTATATTTCAGTTGCCTAAATCAACTCTGCTAAAAAGAACCGTCAGTTAATTACGTCAAGGAATAATTTCGCAAACAATTGAGTGAGCAATAACTGAATATTTTCTCTCTTGGCCCTTGACGAGTAGCTTGTAATTGATTTTGGCGGATCACCACTTTAACAGAACAGAGTAGGCCTTGTTTCATGCACATTTGTATTCACTCTATTGCCTGAACAAAATTGCAGTCTATCGGTGAGAAAACAGCATTATGGAATACGAGAACGAGACATAACTTGTCGGCGTCTTCTCGATAGAAAAATATTCGAAAGAATTCATGAGAATTAACGGATGAACGTCGAGAGGAGTTCTGTCGCGCCTGTTCTTTACTCTGCTTGGGTCACGGTCCGAATAAATTATATTGTTGTGTATGTGTACGGCTATTATACAGGGACAGATGATAGAAAAGGTCGCTCTTGAATCTTTCTGATGACCTAATCTGCAAAAAGGCGGTATACACCGGCCCGATGGATCTCCTTGACAAGGAAGAAGAAGGCACTTATCTGACATGAGCACAGAAGAGTTTCGTCCGATCTTTCTCGCTGTGATGTCATCATTTCAATCGTATAAAGGTCCGTTCGTGACCATGTTTTCTTTTGACAAAATTCATGTTCAGAAATACAATGCAAAGATTACCCGGATGGGCGAGGGGTGTTTCCACACTCATTCTTCCGTATGATTACACTGGAAGAGAGAGAGAGAGGGAAGAGTGAGAGAAATAGAGAAAGAAAGGGTCACTCTTCTCTCACTCTTCTCTTGACTGAGCGTTACGAGCTAGAGTGAGAGAGAGAGAGAGAAAGAGACGGAGGGTGTGTGCGCACAATAGATTCACTCAATATTTGGGGCGGACCTTGTTCCTATTCTTTTGCAATTTGATGCATTCTTTGAGTCGATAATTTTCATTGCGCCTGCTCGTTATTTAATTTCTCGCGCTATTGTTATTCATTATCTCATAAAAACGTGTATAAACTCCATTCCAGTTGCTTACTCCAACTCGACTTTTTGAATGCTGATTTTCCTACCCCATATTTGTTACAACGAGTAAGTCATTTTTATTCGCATTTTGTTTGATAAAATCACTCCTAATTGTAAGCCTACCCCTTGCCAATTTTGCTTCGTTACAGGCTTTTCCAATGACATAATATGCCAATGGGTGTAGAGAGCGCCCACTTGACACCATTTTCGTCAAAGTTTCGGAACTTGAATGGGACGCCTCGCAGAAATTACCAGTCGCAAGGAATTAGAAAGCATTTCATCAGACTTGAACACTATGGAGCTTCTATCACCACCTCGTCAGTCTGGAAGTACCGTTTCTATGCCTTGATAAAGTTGATATTGTGAATGTTGTCTATCTTGATATTGATTCACAAATCGGAAGCATCGGTGGCAGCGTTTTCAAAACATGCTAACGTTTTATACCGTAGTCGGGAAAATCGAAAATCGTTGAAGGTGTAGATTTTTCGGGACGCCTCTTCCCAAGATTCATTGCTTTCTGAGAAACTAAAGATCAGCCTAGTTCCAAGTTCCCTTGTGATTATAAATAGTGCAATAAACGGGAAGAGAGAAGAGTCCTTGCTCATTCTCCCTCTCGATACCACTGGAAGATAGTGGTCAGCGAGAGTAGAAGGAGGAAGAGTAAGAGATATAAAGGAGGGCTCTTTCTTCCCTCGATTGAGCAAAACACGAGGGAGGGCGCGTGTTCTTTATCGATTCCACCAGCGCACTGCTCTGTCTCTCTATGTGTGGTTTTATTCGTTAATAGTTTATATTTTTCGCCTGTATCATTTTTATTGTCTCGAGCCATTGTAATTCGATAACCTCATAAAAGGTAACACCCTTTTCAGTTGCCTACTCCAATTCGACTTTCCCATGATGTGTTGCCAATCTCACAGTAGTCATTGTACATTTTTAAAGCAAAATCCCACAAATACTTCTGATTGATTCTGCCATCTTACAGGCCTTTCCGATAAACTATTCAACAAGAAGATGGAGAGCATCCACTGTACCGTCCTATCAAGTTAGCGGACTAGAATGGGACGCTGAGCAGAGAAAATTATCGCAACGAAGAGGAAGAAAACACTACATTCGACCAGAGAACAATTGAGCCTTTTTCGCTTCTTCTATCTGGAAACATCGTGCCTATTCCTGGAGAAAGATGTTTTGTGATTGAGCCTTTCCATTGCTGTGTCACAAAGAAGACGGGAAATTCCCGAATTCGAATTTGAAACATAGCCCTACCAAATCGAGCAGGGTTTGAGGAGAAAATGGATGAGGAGTAAAGGAAGGTCAGACATTGACTAGAGTGCGCATGTATTGTAAATACACGAGAATGGGAACACTCCTCTCTTCATCCCATTACATTGTACAAGAGTGCTCAGTGGGAAAAGAGGGAAGAGAAGAGGAGAAAGAGAGGTTGCTAGGAGGCCATTCATCCTCACTCGGTAAAGGAGACTCGGTTTAGTCATACACAAGCTCTTCGCGCATATTTTTCACCGAATAGCTGTTCCATGTTATGTCGTGTTATTTCCCGTCTTCTACAACATTCACTCGAAATTTGTCCTATCATTGTGTGAGAGAACAGTTTTGATGTTTTCAAGATGGAATCGTCTCTGAACCGCGGATGCAAACTTCTAACTTCATCCGTATCCTTTTTCAGTTGCCTACACGAACTCGATTGGTTAAATGAAATGGCACATGGTTGAGGATAAAGATCGCTGGACATGTTCTTCCACCTGAAAAACTGACTTCATTATCCCCCTCACGGTCTGTGTATACATATATATCACAATATCATGTACATATCGACTCCAGGGAGTATTTCTCTGTTGATTTCTGTATCTTCGCAATTAGCGGGGGAGTCAAGACAATCATCATAAACGGTTTGTGCTTCGGTGATAGTCCGAACATCTCCAGGCAATAATTCTTCTGCCAACTAACGGTGAGTCAGTATTTTGTTTGAAAATAAATACATCCTATTAGGCTCTTGATACTCCCTACTAGAGAAGCTGAAGGAAGAGCCATTTCTCGATTTTTCGAAATCTTGGAGCGGTCGTACTTAGCAAATGAGTATGGAAACCTAGGGAAGATTTGATTCCTATCGATCACAAATCTATTCAAGAACATATTCCAGTTTTGAACGGGTCAAAATATTCACATTCTTCCTTCTTATTCAAAAAGTCTTCCTTCCAACTCGGTGTTTTTCGGAATTTTCCTTATTATTCTGTCTAATATGCAAATTAGATATGCCATTGCGCTACTCAAAGCTTTGAATAGAAGAAATATAGTACCTGAACACATT
>LS488619.1:772882-787599 GCA_900490705.1 Pristionchus arcanus | reverse complement strand
AAAACGAAATTAAAGAGCTCTTTGAGAGCTATCGATGGCTTATTTAAAATAGTCAATTCGATGACTTTGAGACAAGTTATGAAAGTTTGAAAAAAGCGCGCGTAATTTTTCTAAGTCCAGACCCCTATGGAGGGTGCAGGTTTTTCCGACACCGTTTTGGTCAACTCAAATATGCCATAGTATGTAATTGTGGTCGTAGAATCCGAATCTGAAAAGAAAACCGTGTGGTAGTAGAGAAAATTTTCGAGAAAAACTCACTTTTGTGCAAAAACAATGACGTTTTGGGTCATAACTCAGAAATTATTGATTTTTTTCATGTGGTGTGAATTAACTATTTGAAGAATTGTGAATCATTAATAATCCTGAGAAATCTGGGCTCTGTAGCTTGAAAACTGACTGAGTTATGGCCTTTTGAAGAAAAAAATCGATAATTAGGGTATTTCGTCATGGGACCAAAAAAATTTTTTTCCTGACCTCCAATAGTACCTGCCTACCAAGTTTCATGAAAATCGGGGACAAAAATTATTTTTTGTAGCAATTGGGCAACATTTTCCTGCACTCTTACAGGAAACCTGTGATATAGTACCTGAACACATTCCATGGTCAAACACTTCGATATTTTACTTCCCTAATTTGTGAAGGCCGTCTAATTTTTATGACACCTCTTCCTTCAGACACTCTACTCCCTACATGAGAAATGCAGAAGTACAGTGCTTACTTCGCACCAGAAGAGGGCCAGTAGTAAAAGAGATTCAAGATTATGAAGGCGCATTCAAGAGAATCAAGAAAGGGTGTATGAAACAAAATATCACTTCCATAAATATTTTGTAAATTTCAGGGGAGAGAGGGGAAGGCGAAGGAAGCAGAATTCGAGTTGTTACCACTGACAAGAAAGATTGAATTTCGTTACGAACTCGAATATTCAACTTCATTTTATTACGAATAAAGCATGTGCAACTGAGTTTGAACTTTCTTCCAGTATCAGTAAAGCGATAAATTGTCTCGCACCGTGATAATCCACTGTTTGTATTTTCAAGCCACTTCCTTAAATAACGGTCCAATAACCATTGATCCACATTGAATGGCCTCGTAACTCAATACGTTAGAGAGAATTTGAACATCCCTCAATAAAATTGAATGGCGAGTGAAAGCAAATGACCAAAGAGCCTTTTAAGAGACCGGATCTGAGAAAAGTGACCACTCCCCGGACATCGCGCCAGGATTTTCGATTCCGGTCTTCATACTCATAGGGCCTGAGGGGTCTTTGACCTTGTTTACAAAAATGATGACGTCACCGGCCGTATTGCGAAATGCGGCGCGCCAGGTGCGGGCATGCGGAAAAGTGACGAAAATTCATAATTTCCCAACGGAATAAGATAGATCCAAAATTCCTTTTGCAGTATGTTAGGCATGCCTAGAGTGCACCATACCACTATTGGGATCAAAATTTGGTCGATTCCTGTTGCGACTTTTTCACTAACATTTTCACATTTATCGATTTCTTAGTATCGCAAAGCCAATTCTGCCCACACAAACTGGGTATGTGGAAATACCCCACTTCCTCCTGCACCAATCCCGCCACATATGAACAGGATTGGAGCATTATGTTTTTTGAAAAGTTGCATTTTATTGTCCAAAGTCATCTCAATGTCAGCTTGTCAAAGCGATTCCCATTTCCTGACAATGAGAATCTAACTAATTATCATACAAATAGTATTACTACACCCTTATGTGATTATTTATTACCATAGGGATCGATTTCGCCATGGTCATATTTTTCGACCATGACCCGGGGTTCATGCCTCAAAAGTGATCCATGACCATGAACCCCGGGTCATGGTTCGAAATCGACCGAAAAAGTCATGATGAAGAAACTTCAAGTACTATACGTCAATGCATGCTACACTTCCCCAGTAATATATCGCAACCCAATTGACCGTAATCCCACAACAGCGGAATCGAGAACTGACTTTCCATCAAAAAATTTAGTAAAATCAGTTAGTGATTTGCATATCGCAACCGAATAACGGTATAATCGGTTGCGAGATATTACTGGGGTAGTGTAGCATGCATTGACATATAGTACTTGAGGATTCTTCATCATGACTTTTTCCGTCCATTTCGGACCATGACCCGGGGTTCATGGTCGTGAATCACATTCGAGGCATGAACCCCGGGTCATGGTCGAAAAAATGACCATGGCGAAATCGATTCCTATGGTAATAAATATTCACATAATGGTGTAGTAATACTATTTGTATGATAATTAGTTAGATTCTCATTGTCAGGAAATGGGAATCGCTTTGACAAGCTGACATTGAGATGACTTTGGACCACAAAATGCAACTTTTCAAAAAACATAATGCTCCAATCCTGTTCATATGTGGTGGGATTGGTGCAGGAGGAAGTGGGGTATTTCCACATACCCAGTTTGTGTGGGCAGAATTGGCTTTGCGATACTAAGAAATCGATAAATGTGAAAATGTTAGTGAAAAAGTCGCAACAGGAATCGACCAAATTTTGATCCCAATAGTGGTATGGTGCACTCTAGGCATGCCTAACATACTGCAAAAGGAATTTTGGATCTATCTTATTCCGTTGGGAAATTATGAATTTTCGTCAATTTTCCGCATGCCCACACCTGGCGCGCCGCATTTCGCAATACGGCCGGTGACGTCATCATTTTTGTAAACAAGGTCAAAGACCCCTCAGGCCCTATGAGTATGGAGACTGGAATCGAAAATCCTGGCGCGATGTCCGGAGAATGCCCAAAATGGTGAATTTTCCCAGAGCCGCTCTCTTAAACCTTTTCTAAGAGAGAAATGAGTGTACCTCAGAGCTGAATATAATGTATATAATGTGAGCTCATGAAAATATGCACCATGGCCTAATTGGGATTCTGAGCCGATAAAATATATACAGATAGCGTGACCGATGTTTGAAGCAATTTTTTGAGATATGACCCTATAATGGCCCACGTGTATCGATATCCGGACTGTTCTGGGATCTTAGCCGGTCTCTTAATCACCTTTGTTGGCTCAAGATAATACATTGCATGAGAGTGTTTATCGAATATCATGAAAGCACATTGTGATCAATCAATCAACGTCTTCTTCTCTAGTACGACACTTAGCTGTATCTCCAATTTGGAGATATTTGCATTTGCTGATTGAAGATATGGAATTGCATTAGAACGTTTATCGAATACATTGTACATAGAGAATGTACATGACAGATATTGAAAGTTTATAGTTGCAATATGCTGAAAGATTGCGCGGTTCAACGTCTTCTTCTCGAGTACTTGGCGAGCTCGTGGAAGTGCTTGATGTTCTGCTCCGTGAGCATCGACATCATCGCCGGCATCGACTGCAATTTTATTCTTTTATTTCGAAATTCGGATATCGGATCTCAATTTCGCAACCGAAAAAAATGGAATCTGAATTTCGCAACGAAAAATTACAATCCCCGTTTGTAACGGAAAATTGCAATCTGTATTTCTCAACGATCTCATGCCACGCTAATTGTTGTCACCGAGCTCCGAACGATAAATCTTGCAAAATCCAATTACACCATTCCTCGTTGATAACAAATTAAAAGTTATAGCCAGGAAGTGAAAGATTGAAAAGTTTCCTCAATTCTCTTAGCGGTGGTCCCTAAATGAGAAAGCTGACCTTCTCAACCATTTCCTTGGGAAGATTTCCTCGCATATCGGCCACCATGATCACATCGCACAGGGTCTTTCTGTTGTTGGTCGGGTCGGGACGGAACTGGGAGGCGCCAAGGTAGACATGGGCTCTGAAAGTGCATTGTTTCATAACTGGAAGCATGCGATAGAAATTCACACTTGCTCCCGAAGGAATTTTGTGGATCAGTGTGAATGAGTGCGAAAGAATGGGGGGGGGGTGAATACTCACCGAACACGCTCCTTTCGCTCCGGTTTCTCGGGAAGGTCAACGGAGCGGGAGGCCATGATGTAGCCTGCGAATTGTGACTTGGATAGGTATCAAACAAATTGCAACACTGGATTCGATGACGCTCACCATTCGGCGTCTTTCGGTAGATTCTCGTGGTGAGGAAATCGCGGCCGGTAACGACGAGAATGTCGTTGTTCGCATACTGAAAATGATCTATTTTGAATTGTTGTTCGAAATCTGACGAAAAATTCGAAAATACTAAGAAACGAAATCTCACGTAGACAATGTCCGCATTATCCGACAGGACAGCATAGTAATTAGCAAAGGCGATGGATGGATTCCAGGAGGGGAGCGCCTCGATACCCTGAGATGATTATTGTAATTATGTTAAATATAATTTAAATTAAATAAAAATTACTTACTCCCCACGTCTCGTGCATGACCTCGTCGATGTGGCCGTCGAGCACGGTCTGAAATGATACATTTTCGAATCGTGTTTCAGAAATTTCACATTGTTTTGTAGTAATCGTACCGAGACGAGGACCATCTTCCCCTGGGGAATCTGCTTGGAGAAGGCCGTGAAGGTCGGGTGTTTGCCTTCCTGAAAATCCAAATAACATTCTGAACTTATCATTACTTTAACCATTTGGAATGTGTCTATTTGATCAAATCTGGTGCCAACCTTATGCCATCCTTCCTTGGTCTCGAACGTGGGGTCGTTGAACACCTTCTCAGCGTCAAGGAACACCGCCTCCGCGTCCTTGAGCGCCGACGCGTACTGCAATTATTTTTTTTAATATTTGGTTCTTAGTTTGGGAAACTGTCGAAAAACTAACCTTCTCATGCTCCGGCTTGAGCGTATCCGTCACGCCATGGATGGTCACGGAGGTGGCAGCTGGAACCATTTATTATTATGGAAAGGATCAAAAGCCGGACCACCCAACACGAATAAGTAGCAGAATGCAGAGTCTGAATACTAACCCATGACATCCGTAGCCAGGAGCGGAAGCAGCAGTATAAGCGATCCCATTGCAGGAGCAGAGAAGCGGTGGAGTTTCGCCATCGTAGAAGATGATGACTATGCTTGAATCCCGCCTAGTTATATACCGTCCTGCAGCCAATCTATTTCTAATTGAATGAGCGCCAGTTGATTGGAAAACAACCGAGAATAGTAATTACTCATGTAGAATTAATGGTTTTTCGATTTGAAGGCTGACGTGGGAATATTGCGCTTGATTGCTCCAGTGAACAAGCAATCAAGTTGGTCAGACTTCAATGCAAAACAGGCCGCCGTGCAAAGACGTAGCCTGTCAATAGGCATGTAAGGAACTGTCTGGAGCGTTTTGATCGTTTGAATTCTGAATTAACTTCTGCAAGATTCGATTTCCATTCTGATTTATGGACGTAGTGTTTTGTGCAGTCTGCCATTCAACAACGTGATGAAATTACAGATATCGTAAATCCCTGCAATTACGGTGTTCTGCGCCATAGAAACTGATCGCAGAACCGTCACACATTCGACATAATAATACCAAATTTCCCCTAGCGTAGATCTCAGACAGATCTCAGACACGTCACACATTCGAGACATAATACGTAATTAGCTTGCTGATATTTTCAATTTCGATTGTGTAGTATGACGATAGATCGAGTGAAGTGTGCTTGGAGCATTCCATAGTCTGGTCTGAACACTCAAACACCAGCTTCTCCAGGAATAGCATGAAAGACATTATCGTATTTTGGAATACGAAGTTATTTTCGGAATGGAATCAAAGACGAATCAGACGATCAGGAAGTGATCGGAAGATTCCTATTTTATTATCATTAACAAAAATTTGCTTCAAACCGAGACGATTGCAGCACCACCAGTTTGAATATTCCGAAGATCAACTTACTCGAGATCTGTGATAGAAACGACACATATCACATGACTGAACTTTATCAACCATGAAGCTCGTTACTTTTCTGTCTGGGAGAAATTCACGTAATGAAATTCAGAAGAACTTTCACTCTGTATCGGTTAGACACGTAGCTAGCAGATTCTGATCGTTTGAATTCTCGATTGTCTGCTGCAAAATCTTTATTGTCATTTTGATCATTCTCCGCAGTGAAGTTTGCAAGCTTGTTTGCCATTCAACAGCGTGATCAAATTAGAGATATCGTATATCGAGACGCGAACTGTCACGAAATTGTGACGGTTCTGAGGTCTGCCTCTGTAACATAGATTACTGTTTTGATGTTTGCAAGATTGTCTGCCATTGCGCAGCGCAGTAGTCTACGTTACATAGATTAATCCCAGATCCGTCACACTATCGACAGAATACGTAATTAGTTTGTCACTATTTTCAATTTCTAGTGTGTAGTATGACGAGAGCTTGAGCGAGTGGAGTATGCTGAGAACCAAGAGAACCAAGATATTGTCTGAGCATTCAAACATCAGCTTCTCCAGGAATAGTATCAAACACATTATCGTATTTTGGTGAAACGGAGTTGCTATTTTCGGAATAATATCATGACGAAGTTACTGCAGACGAATACGCCTCTCAAACAAGAGCTCAGAATAGTGTGAACTTTTATATTTAGACTGGCCAAATTTGAGCCGTTCAGAAATCTAGACAATTTAGCGATTTTTAAAAAAAAATTTCGAATGTTACTTATTTATTTACATTTATTTCATATATGTTTAATGTTTTCAGAAAAGAATACTTCAATCGCAAAAAAGATCAACGAGGGTCCACTGTCCGAAGATCAATGCCCAGAGAGGGGGTCATTGAACGAACATGCGGGGACCATCTCCCAAACAGGAAGAAAGTAGAGTGACGATTGCGCCGCTTCCTACATCTCCCTATCCGTCCAGAGTGTCGATAGAGCTCGCGGAATGAAGAGATGGACACTCAATCCTGACGGTAAAGAGCGTCCTTTGGTCGTCTGTGCAGGGCGGTCGGCGCATTTGGGGAATAACACGTCGTCGCAAGTTGTTGCTGTTGTTGTCGCCGAGTACCCACCGCGTATTTTTGATCACACGGAAAAACAAGTGCTCTCCGGGGAAAGCGCGGTTGCTGAGCTCCTAGAGAAGGTGAGAGGATGTTCGAGAACAGGAGAATAGGGATGGTCAATGAAGATGTTGCCGTCTTATGATCGCTTTCTCTTCTCGCAACGGTAGAGTCGACGCGAGAGCGCACCAAACGAGGAGAGCCGATCTTCATTTAGGCGTGGATACGTCGCCCAGCGAAAATGCCCAAGCCACTCCTTGATCAGCGTATTCTCTCGTCCGTCTGACAAGCGCGAGATCTCCTTTCGAGATAGGAGAGGGTCGAATGGGCATCCTTCGACACCGCCCAGCGAGGGGTCGCCCGTATAAATAGTGGCATCTAGGCGGTAGAAGATACTCATCGTCTAACCAACAATGAGAACAACTATTGCTGTGCTACTGCTCGGAGTCGCCGTATTGGGTATTGCATTCTTTTTTTTCAGGTTAGGAGTTCCCCAAGGGTGTACCAGCAAGTGGAAACGCTTGATGTTGCTTCCCCTTCAATTAGGACTGTCTGATTGAATGATCGGTTGCATCATTACACATGTAATCTCACAACACGTTTCCGTTGGAATGAGCGATAACGATAATGAGCGTTTTTCAATGCGTTTTAGGTGCCGATTTCAAGGCCAAGGTGCCGGTCGAGGCGGAACTCGAAGGAGCCGCGTCTGCTAAGCTGCCGAGAGCAGCGGCTGGTGAGTATGATAGTGCGAATTAGGAAACGTCGCTGTACTATTTCAGGAGCGACCTTGAACGCCGGGCCAGCAGCAGGAAGTGCCAATGTGAGAGGAAAGAGAGCCGCTGGTGAGTGAAAGCGAAGTAAACGAACTTTTACTTGTTCTTGCGAGTATGGGCAAATTATGCGGTGAAGAACACCAACAGATGATGATGAATTTTATTTTTAGCCACAGACGCGAAGGGCAAGGCTCCGTTCGAATCGGGTATGCACCAATTGCCTATTAGATCATGCTGAATGCCCTATTCAAATTAATTTTGAAGAGGTCGCTGCGCCTAATGTCCCGGCGATCCCTGCTATCCCGCACAAGAGAGCCGCACCTGCTGCAGCAGACCCAAAGGCCAAGTCCCCGATCGAGTCCGAAATCGAGGGAGCCGCGTCCGCTAAATTGCCACGAGCCGCTGCCGGTGAGTGTGACTGTGGAGCGAATTGGGAAACGTCGTCGACCTTGCAGGAATGAACATGAATGCGGGAGGAATGGGCGCTGGCGCTAATGTTAGAGGCAAGAGAGCGGCTGCCGGTAAGCGTGGCGATGGTGTAACAGCATGGTGTGAATTGGGAAATATCGCCGTCCTATCTCAGGAGCAACCTTGAACGCCGGTCCCGCAGCAGGAAGCGCCAACGTGAGGGGCAAGCGTGCAGCGGCTGGTGAGTGTGTGGTGTGGGTGGCGATGTGGCACGATGGTGCGAATTGGGAATCGTCGTACGTTCAGGAGCGAACCTGAACACGGGCATGGGAGGAGCAAGCGCAAACCTGAGAGGAAAAAGAGAGTCATTCGGCGTGAAGGTCAAGGGATAAGCTATGTTGCTTCTACACGAACGATTCTTATTGAGAACTGTGATAAATCATGCATATTTCATTTGTTTGAACGATCAATCAGATCTTAAAAATAGACACAAACAGTACAACAAGTATTGAAAAAAAAGAAATTGTAGCAATACTTCAAACAAAAATGTCCAAGTTTGTCCTTCCCTTTTGCTCTTATTTGTATTAGAGAGTTGGATCACAATGAGCATCTGCTCGTTTCGTTCATAAAAAGTGATTGGGATACAATCTTAAATGCATGGTGATCTTTGATAGAAACAACGTAGGACCACATCACACCCTGCACTTTTGCGAAATTGAAAGTCCTGAATTCAATCTCGGATAAATTCACGTAATCCAATTCCGAAGAACGATCTTCAACGAAGTGCAACCACGTTTTGTCAATTTGAAATGAACTTGTATTTTGCATGCCTTGACAAAGAACGAAGGACAATGTGGAAAACACTGTTTCGCATAAAACGTGCGCTTGGTAGGAATTACAGTTTGTTATCTATCATAAATTTCTGGCCTCTCTTCGGTCACTGCAGAAGAATTTCCTTCAGCCCTTCAAGATTCGTCGAGATTCGCTCGGCAAAAACGCCTAGTAAGTTATTTCGTAACACTAAAACATAAATTGCCTACGACTCCGACCACAATGAAGAATATGTAGAACTGCTACGATAGGATAGAACCTGAAAAAAAAGGATTGCAGCGAATGTTTTAGAGAAGTGATCAACAGTGGACGAAGTAACAAACAATCCTGGTGATATTGAAAGATTCGAAAAACAAATCCGCCATCACCGTATTGCACACTTTACTAAGATAAAAATTATTTTTGGCCCTTTGAGAGTTTTCTGTTTGCGAATCAGTTTACGAAATTTCTAAATTTTCGATGCTTTCGCTTGTTCGGATCTTGGCACGTTCTCCTGAAAATAGCCAAAAGATGCGTTTGAACATAGATAACTCTAAACCTCATATTGCATAGGATTCCTCTTAGAAAGAACAATCTGTAACGGTAAGAGAGAACCTCAAACGATTACAGCATGTTATTTACAGTGGGCGAAGTAGTCGAGGTGAATTTGTACCTCAAAGATCGTCCATTTCCCTAACAAGAAAGTAAGAAAGAACGTCTTGATGAAGGAATGTTGAAGACAACAATACAGTAGTTTGAGCAAGAGCAATATGTTATTTTGCAATATTTAGGCATTTATTTATTTTTGCTAAGCTTCAATCATTGCAAAGAATTAATCAGCATCTGTTGAATGCGCTCGTCCAATTACTTCGACTTTTGGTTAAACTAGCCATGTCCTCGTATTTTTCTGACGGCCCTTTGCCGAATTTGATCCGGGAAAAAACAATTGCTCTCAAGTGAACTCGCTGTTATCTGTAAGAGATCAGTGCGCGCCTGAGATTGCATCCAATTAATCTGCCATCCCTCAGTTGTTTTTTGTGTTGTTGCCGAACACGCACTGACCGCCCTCTGCCGCCCATTCGACTCGAACAAAACAAGTGAATATTACCCCAAAAAAAATAAACAGAATGAATTCGACCCGGAAAAAAACAAGTGCTCTCATGCGAACAATACTGTGTGCGGCAGTATAAATGGAGATGCACCGAGAAGGGAGCAGATACTCGCTCACTTATCATAATAATGCGAACAACGCACGCTGTGCTCCTCCTGCTCGTTGCCTGTGCTGTTGTTCTGGGTAAGGTGTTATTGATTGGAGAAAGCATATGCGATTCCACTGTTCTGAAATATCACTCTCTTGCAGCGGACAAACCGACGGGCGACCGCGGCTTCCCCGGCCACTCGGGCGATCGTGGACACGGACATCGACCCGGTGGAGGTGAGTGTCGCTTGTAGAGTGCACAATACCGGTCACTGTCTCTTCATTTCCCATTCACCCACGGCCACGCATTGCGTACTCCACTTGATACTATGCGATAACACAGCGGCGGCACGCCGCTTTCTCTTCTTGTTTTTTTTTATTTCATCGCTGCGTAGCTGCGTAGGCGAGAGAAAGTTGGGGATGGGCATGTTCCGGCGTGCCATCACTGGAGTGAGAACGAAAACCCTTTCAGGCAAGGATTCGAAGGAAAAGACAGCGCCGGAGGCCGGTAAGTCAAGTGTTCATGAATTATTTGCATAAAAATGAAATAAAGCAACTACATAGATAGGTTAATATTTATGGAACCTTACCTTCTTTTCTGAAACCTTTTTCACGTACATCCCCATTTCACTTGTGCGCTTAAATATAATTATTAAAACTGTGCCATTGCAGCCACGGGTGCTAAGGAAAAGCCAGCGCCTGCTGCTGGTGAGTCCAGTGTTTTCCAGATCATGAAAAAGGATGTCGGAAATCTGATAAGAATCTCGAGAACAAAGTAACTAGATTGAATGTTTTACAAATTATTAAAAGTGTGCCGTTTCAGCCGCGGATGTGAAGGCCAAGAATCCGTTGGAGGCCGGTAAGAGAAACGCTTCATACCCATCGATACACACGATTGGCCTAATAATGAAGCGAACATTTTCAGCGACTGCAGCCATTCCTAACCCAACGGCAGCGCTCCCGAAACTTCCCGTGCAAAAGCGAGCTGCAGGTATCATAGCCGAGCAGCACATGAGCCCTTTGCATTCTCAGGCGCTGCTGATCTGAAGGCAAAAGCGCCGGCAGAGGCAGAAATCGAGGGAGCAGCATCCGTTAAGGCACCGAGAGCAGCTGCAGGTGAGTGTGGTGGTATCTGATGGTGCGAATTGGGAAAAGTCGCCACGTAATTGCAGGAATGAACATGAATGCGGGAGAACTGGGCTCCGCGGGTGCTAATGTGAGAGGCAAGAGAGCCTGGGGTAAGTTGATATAACCTTTCGGAAAGTTCGTGATGGAGAAATTCGAGCGAAAAAAATTCGAGCATTTTATATTTTTGTTTTTATTTAGGTATTCCTGATATCCCATCAATCCCGAAATATCCTGGACAACAAAAACGAGCAGCGCAAGCAGATCTCAAGGCGAAAGTGCCGGCCGAGGAAGAAATTGAGGCCGCACCTGCTAAAGTGCCCCGAGCTGCTGCCGGTGAGTGTGCGGTGATAGTGTGGCGCTATGGAGCGGTTTGAAAAAAAACGAAATCCTTCCAGGAATGAACATGAACGCTGGAGAATTGGGCAGTGCTGGCGCAAACGTGAGAGGCAAGAGAGCCGCTGCCGGTAAGGATGTCGGTGTATGGATAGTGCGGTTTGGGAAACGTCGTACTTTATAGGAATGAACATGAACACACCCCTCGGAGGAGCAAACGCAAATCTGAGAGGAAAGAGAGACAACTTCGGTGTGAAGATCAAGGGATGAGCGATTCTTCTACTGAAACGAACGATTCTTTTGAGATCTGAGATAAATCGTGCCAATTTCACTTGCCGTATCTACATGATACGATGTTTTACACATGGACAGAAGTAAACACGAAAAGTAAAAGAATTCAAGCGGTACAAGCGGTCATCAGCGTTCAGTGACTACGATATTCTTTGATCAACTCCTTTTGTGAGATTGATGAATCTCTTGGATCCTCATTTTTTTGATCATGAAGATGATCAACTGACATCTCTGGTTTAGAAACGCAAAAAAATTTTAGATAGCAACATCATACGACATGCATCGGAGTTTGAACTTAGCGAATTCCAAACGTATTTATTTTCCGTCGATTAAATTCAAGCGACAGTGTTACCAAGTATCACGCCGTGAATGTAGTGCTGCACTATGAGACAAGACGTGATTTTTATTGTTCATGATATTGAAGCCAATTAGAAATCAACGTAAATACTTTTACCGATTTAACAGAATTATTTCCCAAATTTACTTCGTTTTTGTTTTTTCGTATCTCCGCACATGCGCCTGAAATGAATCTAAATTTTCCCGTACTTGCGATAACTCTAAACCATAAATTTCCGACGATTCCAACAGTAATGAAGAGTAGAACTGCTACGGTAAGAGAGAATCTGCAAACAATTACAGTGAATAATGTTAGGAAATGATCAACAGTGGACAGAGTAACAAACAATCTTGATGAATCGTACCTGAAAGATTCGAAAAACAAATCCGCCATCAATGTATCGTCCATTTTATCGAGAAAGAACGTGTTGTTGTGAGATAAATTCACACAGGTCAGAATACAGTGACTCGAGCTCACCAACTACCAAGAAAATGTTGTGAAGCAACGCAAAGGTAGTGACGCTTTGTTTTTTAGCATAATAATGCCATGCATTTACGCAACTGACGCAATAAGACGGATTGAATGATAAACATGGAAAGAGCTAAGTATGTGGATGCATCTACGTTCATCACTTGATTTCAGACGAAGAATGGAGTTATTTTCAAAATTCAAGGATGAAACTATATCAGGAGCAAGACCAATGACTTTCGTATCTTGTTCTGAGGTGCAAATTTTTTTCGAAAAAATTAGCAAATTTATGCACATTATAAAATCAATTAACTAGACGGATGATTCTTCCTGCTTCATCGCATCATACAGATCCACCATTACGCGCAGCACCATTTCATCTCTGCAAATTGACGTAATAATAATAAAATATAAATGCTATGCTCTAGAAAGATTACCGGTACGAGGGCGCGACAACCTGCACTGAGAGCGGAAGGCCCACGCTGTTCTAAAATGTGCAAAATTATATTCATCGCATCCACGTCGTGTTTTGTATTCGAGCGTATAGATTAAAAATTTCGAGACACATGCCTTGCACCGCCTCTTGATCGCTGCTTCGACCAATCCCTTGCGGCCTGGATACGATTTCAGATCTGCCTCGTCTTTCTCCGTCCATTTACTCGTCTGAGAATTAACAATATACGCTTTTTTTAAAACACATAAAAACAAATAAACACATTCTCACATCCCAATTCGTTAGATTTCTGAACGTTTTGTTCAAACGAACCAACGTTATCGCTTCAACCTACCGTAACCACTCCAGCCGGGAAATCCATTGCGTTCCAGAAGAAGGCGTACATCATTGCCGTGTGCGGGATCTGATTGGGCAGCCAGTGAGGAACGGCCGGACAGACCTGAAAAATTAACACAGGTATCGTGAGAAAGCGAAGCAACGCAGGAACAACTTGCAAAAAGTTTTTCCGATTTCAACCAAAATATTATGGGGGAATATGCTAGAGATACTGTTTCGAAAAAATAGGGCCTTTTGTCCCAGGGCCGGCAATTAGGGAATATCTGGCTTGTGACCTGGCTATGGTGTATCTCGGCTCCCAGATGTGCTAGAAAGTTGCGCCCGGGCTCAAAAAATGCAGAAAATTATTCTAAACATATTTTCAATTTTGACTTTGAAAATCGGAAAATGTTCAAAAAAAGTTATGACCGAAAAACTGAAAAAATCGTGATATTTTAAATTTTCTCCCCACGACGCAGGAGACTTGCCCGGAATTTTATTGCAGTTTTTGAAACTTTCATCATTCCTATATCTAAGAAAAAAATTTCAAGGAAATCGGGTGTGGATGTAATTTGCTACATCTCTTCAAAGGCTGCAAAATCATAGATTTGGCTGATTTGCGATGATGCAAATGTCGGCAATCAATCGTAATCAATCCAAATATTGCTCAAATAGTATTTTTACACCTTCCCACAAAATTTAATTGGCAAATGATTCGATTCTGCGTCAGTGGTTTTTTGACCCATGACCCATGACGTTCATGCCTCAGAAGTGACCTCCGACCATGAACCCGCTCTGGTAAAAGTCTCCTAGTAGGATCACAGTTGACTTCCTAGTGGGTATCTTGCAGGTTTCCTAGTAGGAAGTCAACTGTGTTCCTGCTAGGAAAGTGGCCTCTGCAACTGTGATCCTAGTAGGAATCTCAAAACGGGGAGATACGGTATTATTGATTGATATTGTACGAGTTAGCCTCATACCGTAACTAAACCACACATGGAACGTCCATGTACGGTAGCCACATCCAAAAGGCAATCCCTAGCGGGATAGCAGTAGACGGCAGCCCAGTTCGAGCGCCGTCCGAGGGGAGTAAAAAAATAGGCCCTTATAGGCTAGGCATGTGCTAGACGCGACGGGTAGGAAAAAGGCTGTCCTCTTGTGATCCCGGTAGGAAATCCAACTGTGATCCTACTAGGATCCTGCTACTGTGTTCCTGCTAGGATTTAGCTGTGAAACTACTAGGAAGAGGCCTGAGGGGGCCTCCCAACTGTGATCCTACTAGGAAACTTTTACCAGAG
>LS488619.1:714091-760769 GCA_900490705.1 Pristionchus arcanus | reverse complement strand
AAATCGATCTTCATTCTCAATAGTGGAATCGTTGAGGAGGTCAGTGGGCTACACTACGCACATAGTGTGTCTTTGGTGCCCTTCCAAAAATGACCCTTTTTCGTGAAAAAGGCGAAAAAAGTAGTCTAAAAAGCGGTTTAGCAATTGAGCATAAAAACGTCTTTTTGGCTGATTTACTGAGTTTGGGTACCCCAAATGTATTGCAAATTAGAACTTGAGTCTATCTTATCGGGTAGAGAAATTACGATTTTTCGACCATTTTAACCAATTTATCGCCTTTCTCCTACCCTGAACGGCGATATAGGAAATAATGGCCTGTAAGTGTACTGTGGGGCCAAGGCCCTTCTAACACTAGAGTATGGGCATCTGAATCCAAATTCGGTAGGAGCGTGTCCGGGTAGTGGGCAAAAATGCTCGATTTTTACCGAGACGGTCTCTTAAGTTTCCGGTGAGAACGGCGCAAAATACGGATTATGACGAAATGATGACGAAATTAATTATCGATTTTTTTTTGGAATTTTTTTTTCACTACGAGTCTATTGGTGAAAGATATAGGCCTGAAGAATCGATTTGGAACGAGTTATGAGCTTTTGAAAAAAGTGTGACTGACAAACAGACTGACTGACTGTCTGACTGACGCACCGACAGACAGACTCTACGATATTTTATTACTGAGGAATATATCATTTCAGCAAATGGAACATTCGTTTCCATTGGATGCGTATTGATGATTGCTGTTGAACTTTCAGTCCTTGCGGTTAGTTCGCCATCAGACAATGCATTGTCCTTTGAAATCTCCCAAAACACGAATCAAATATTGTACAGACTGGTGCTCTCACTACTAGCGCTTGTCGTCGAAAATACGAAGCCATGTACGGAAAAGCTTCAATGACAGCGCGATATCAGGTGCCCTAATAATATACGTGTTTTTCATAAATATGGTCAACATGAAAGGTGAATGAAGCGTACGAAATGTCACGCGCGATAATGCCAACCTACGTGACGTCGTTCAAGCTAAAGGTCGTCTAAAAGTATCATTGAACAAATGATGACATTCACAAATTTAGAGCTCAGCGATCATCTCACTGTGCATTTATTTTGCCTGCATGGACCGTCATGCAGATATGCTCGGCTATCTCGAAGCTCATTATTTTCTAGTGAGATTCTTAACAACAAAATCAGGTTAAAAAACCAAATTTAGGTTAACGCCATAAACGGCAGCTATTCAATGATTCTTCTTTTGCACAAGCACCCGCAGCTGCGAAAGTACACTATGCGCAAGATACGAAATCGCATGTGCTCTTTTCTTTATTTTTACTCATGAAAATAATCCAATTGCAGCGGGACTGAACAACCGGCTCAAGAGCGACGAAAATCAGTAAAAGAAGATACAGAAGTTTATTTCGCGCAGCTAGCAACATATTGGAACTGATAATTGCTGATCATAAATTGTTTGATAAATATTTATCGAAGTTGCTGTTATTTTCTTCAGCTATGAAATGACCGTCATACGTTATCTCACAGACGGTTCCAAAAAATTGTCCTTGTTATACTGGACGGATTGTCAAGAAGAAAAAGGATAAGAAAACGTGAGAATATGCGAGAATCGATGTGGGAGTACGCAAATGTTAGTGATCTCCCTTGGGTGATAATTATAAGAGAAAGGACATAATTCATAAGACGAGCCTCAGTTAATTCTCATTCTCATCAATGAACGGCTCACGAATATTCATCGTTCTGAATGCATATCCAGTGTTTCCCATTGCCTTCTCGATCCCAAATTTGCTCGCACTCATCCCTGTAATTTCCGTTATCTACATCACCCTAATAGCCCCGCTTCACAACAACTGCAGGTAAATCAGAACAATGATGTCAACTTTTTAAAACTATTCGCCAAATTGAGGTACATCCTCTGCGTATGGACCATAAGCTACGCCACGAAATTTGCGCTGAATCTGAGTTTCGCTATACTGGACTCGACTAATGCTTTGGGATACATGCCGGTCAATATGTTCGAGCCTTGTATGTTTTCGTACGGTCCATTGGTGAATATAAAATATTATTCAGACCTGCGCTTCATCATGTATAAAGCTCACGTTACGCTCACTGTGTTCTGTTCTATGTGCGAAATAGCACTATCCGTCGAGCGTCGAATAGCCATTGTGAAACCTCGTGCCTATCATTTCTCAGTGGCTAGATGGCAGGTGTTGATCCCAGCAACGCTAGTGCTGGTGCGTTTTGCTCTAAATCTTTTTTTTTGAAACCGGTATTTCAGATATTGCTCGCCTATGCCATTGATTATTGCGTGCATAACGGTTCGTACTTTTCAATTTTGACACTCTTTTGAATGATAATTTCCAGTGAATGGACGTCTAGTGTTCATCGGCTGCGTTCTCTTGAATGCCATCGAAATATCAGTGCTAGTGGTGAGCCCATTCACCCTTTCGGAGCCGTGTAATACTACAATAACCACTTGCAAAACACCCCGCTGGCAAAGCACACACATCTTGATCAATCGAAAAGACCGAATAAAATCTTCCTAATGCATCAGACCAGCGCACTTACGACAAGAGCCAGTCGAGTAAAGTACGAAGATATGTACGGCAAGGCCTCGTTAACCGCCCGATACCAGGTATTTGTTAGTGGCATAAGATGAAGAATACTCCCCCGCCGGTTGTGCATTGATAGGAGCAATATCCGGAATTGTGAAGTGCATGATCTTTAATGGTGAAGATCAAGCCATCCTCTAAGTGGTATTCTCAAGAAGTTTGTGTATGGTCGATTGTTGAGAGTTTTAGAATGTGGGGAATTTGCCATAATTATAGAAATAGATATACGAGTGGCCGCCAATTTTTTGCATTTATTGTTTTTTTTCTGTCAGAATGACAGGAGAGCGAAATGAAGAGATGTTATTTGTAATTCGCTTTAATTTTCAGGTGAATGAGGCATACGAGATGTCCCGCGCAATGATGCCCGGATATTTTCTGTCCTTCCTGCTAAAGGTTGTATCGATATTATAGAATAAGAGTAGTATGTATGGACTCAGGCCTCGACAATTATATTCCTCTGTGTCTTTCTCGCCGTGAAAGACAGACATGCATATCTCCTGGGATACCTCGAGGCCTATTACTTTTTGGTTAGTTGATGAGAGAATGAGAAAATGAACACGAACTACATGGGCTTGTCATGTTGTACTACCCACAGATGCTGGGAATGATTATTAGGATTCATATTCAGATTGACGCCTGTAACGGGAGTTTCTCCATGATTTTCCTTCTTTTCAAACATCCTCAGCTACGAAAACATGCCGTGCGCAAGCTGCGGTTAGTCATGTGAGTAATTTTTGTTTGTTCGCTCAAACGGAAATAATGAGGGCACATCACGCCTCAAATCAGGCGTGATTGTGAAGGTATACTGTAAAAATCATCTTCTTTTTCCAGGGGCTTGCGACCAGATGCGAAGTTGGGAGCTACAACTAACAAGCAGAATGCCGAGATTCACTTCAATCAGTTGGCTGTCTACTGGAAATAATTTCTCGTCTAATATTGTTTTCACGCTCTAGTATGCGTTGTCTTTCATCATGAAAACGTCTTATTTCTCTGCTCGTTTATCAATAAAATTTTGAACCTACCCTTCTTCTTGAGCAATTCCACAGCTTCGGTGACTACTCGTCGATTGCCAGGCAGCGGGTCGATGTAGTTGTCGGTCGTGTAGTATCCTGTAGATATCAACGATATTTCTTCAAAATTTCAAAGAGTCTCTCGAGATGCTCAATATAAATTAAGAACGAACCAATGCGATACGATTTCTCCTTGAACAGGTCCTCCCGGAAGTCAATGGGCACAGCGAGCGGGTCGTTATTGGAGATGAACTGGTCCGACCACATCGATCTGCAATTGTTCAGCTTCACGCATTGCTCTGCGACTTTCAAAGAGACTCATACAAAGACGAGTCTAGTCAAAATCTAGTAAAAAAACAAGTCTCATGCAAAATGAAAAATGATCAAAACACTGCATTTTGCATGTATAAGTGTGTGTTAAATGATGAGAGGATGTTTCGTATATCGAGCTATAGTGTACCTCATCATCTCAGTGATCGCATGCGGATCCTGGGCGAGTGGCCCCTCAGTGAGCATGATCATCGGTCGCATCGGAATAGCGAACGGCACTTGCAAAATGGAGCAGCGTTCCGCGGTCGGCTGCAATCATGAACTCATATTTAAAATAGAAACTTTTCTCCACTTGTATAAGCATGATATATCCGCAATATGATAGGCCCAAATTGCAAGCTTGCTTTGCTTTTTTTTTAAATTATGGTTTATTGATCGTCCATACCCTGAATCCGCAGCATCCGCAGAAGTGGGCCGGGATCCTGATCGACCCTCCTAGATCACTGCCCAGCCCACAGATGGATCCGCCCGCTCCAACGATGGCTCCTTCCCCTCCTGACGACCCGCCGCACGTGCGTCGAGAGTTCTGCGGGCAGTTGGTAGTGCCTGGAAAGTGTATTCTCTAGTTACACGTTTGTCAGAGTTAGAGCACATATCTGGGGACCTTAATGCAGAGTCACCCAGACACATTTCGGTCAGATCAAGAACTGTGGCGTGTGTTGAAGGATATCCAAAGTCATAGCAGGTCATATTTCAAGAACTCATGAACACAATTTTGGCACCACAAGAGGAACACAAAAGCTAGTGAATAAGCAGAGTGTACGACAGGGTAGAGAATCCACCTCTCCTTAACGGTGAGAGTTGGTGGAGATCAAGTGGAATGAAGAGGTGCACTCAGCCCCATAAAGACCTACGCCAGCGCACTGACCATAGATTGAGTTGGAGCACATGTAGGTCATGCACGTGATCGGCACGTTTGTCTGGCAGAAGGGCACCATTCCTGCAAAATTAAAACTGCTGACCCTAACTTTCACTCATTTCGATCCACAACATAATCCTTATTTATTTTCAATTTCCAAAATCTTTCGTCACTGCCCGGAAAATGTCCGCGGAATGGAGAAATGGATTGTTTTCGTTTGGCAGTCCTAGTTCCAATATTGACCAAAACAATCAGAAATGAACACACCTTCAGCCCTCAACTTCTGCACTTGATACGAGTCCTCCTTTGGAATGCTCTCCAGTTGCTTTGCCATCCCCCATGAGTTGCGGTGACCGGCAAGCTGTCGAAATTCAAATTATGAAAAAAAGCAAACTCATTCTAGAACGAAGAACTGCATTAGATATTCGACCTACCTCAATTTGCTCCTTGACGCTCAATGGTATGCCGAACAATCGCGGCTTCTTGTAGGAGCGGTCCTTTGCTTTCTCATCCAGTGCACGAGCATTCTCCAGGGATTCCTCAAAGTATAGAATGTCTTCAGTATTACCGAAAATATGGAGGAAATATTGCTTGAAAGAGAAAACGCGTCAAAACCGATTTCAACACCGGGCTCAAAACCGGAAAACCGGGTCGGTACGCACCTTGAGCATTTTGGTTATGCAATTGGTCTTCTCGTGAGCTCTCAAGGCCAATCCGTAGTACACTCTCATTACGTTTTCCGCAGTAACCTTTCCAGACTGGAGGGCTTCTGAAAAGATTTATTTCTACATTTTAACAAAGAAAATAAGGAAATATCTCACCCCTAAGTGTTCGGAAATCCATCGTTGCAATTTTCTTCTTCTCCTCATCACTAATCAAAGCCGCTTCACTTCGTGCCCATTCGATGCTTTCATCCCGCTCGCTTTGTGCTATTTTGATAAGAGAGGCGTAGTGGGCCTTATTCTGAAACATTATTGTTGTCCAGAGTCAAATTTTAGGAAAGTAAAATGAGCAAGTTGGTGTTTGTTTGCCGAATGGAAAAATGGGAGAGTGATCACTCCTATCTGTGAAACCTTGACACCGAACCTTGCTGCTCTCCTTGTATCTCATCACCAGATAATAAGTGAGTATTCCAACGATTGCTACCACGCAAGTTTCAGCCACGCAAGTCCTGAAATGCTTCGAATCCCATGAATATTTTCGATAATGAATAAAACGATTTGTCGTACCAGCAAAAATGTCCGGACGCGGCAGTATCTCCGACCATTGCCCTGAAGAATGTCAAAATTGAGAGAAAACAATCAACATGACAAGAACACGCAATGATAAGGTGGTAATCTGACCGCAAACCATGAACAAGGAAAACAGCGCACGCGCAAACGAGAGAAACGGCCAAGTGTGTCACCTTCTAATGATAGGGAAAGGAACGAGAGAGAGGGAAAACCAGTGAATACTTCCTTGGAAAACAAATTACGCCCATCGTTCGAATAGTTCACGAGGGGCAATGTTTTGGCGTGGTGTGTCCGAGTGCGCGTCAGAGTGCATACATGAACACTGGAACTTTGCTATTTTGGCCAATCCAACAATAGCTCATAACGCGGAGTCGGCGAATAGGAATGACGTAGGAGGGGAATTCTGATCGACTAAGGCTGCGCTAAAAAGTAGGGAGACCTGGGAATCGGAAACATAAGAGCGCACTCTTTTGGCCACATTATCCATTTGTAAAAAAAAAGGAAATCCATTCGTAGTTTTGCGATAGCGCGCGCCTCTCCCTCTTTCCCTGGCACTTTTACTGCCAAACCATCGTAGACTCCACTCGAGAAGGGGCGCAATATTATTGTCGTCTAAGGGAGCCACTAAGATCTTTGACACATTCCCTCGCCCTTATCAACTCGTGTTCTCGCCTCGTCATGAAACGGAATTGCGGAAAAAAATTTTGTTTGTATTTCGGAAAATGGATTGTACAACTATACCCTGAACATAATACTAATCTTCTGGCTGGAACTGTTTCTCTAATGCATGACGAATTGCCAAAATTAGACTAACACCGCAGATGGTTCCTTAGCTGTAAATGCGCACGTTTCTATGCCTTAAAACACGGCGATTTAGCCTTCATAACAGATGGAGTGGGCTGCATGAGAAATTTCCCTCACAAACTCAGCATACATATCTGGTCAAATGGTGTTCGCGGATTACAGTAAGATATATTAATTTTTTTTATATAAATTCATGTCTTCTTTTCTTCAGGGCCAAGGGAATTTCCCAGTATTGGGATGTTGGGCACGCGAGATACGGGGAAATACGCTGCGTTGCTCTGTATCGAATCGTTGTTTGGTACAATTGTTGCCTTTTCGAATATTCTGATAATATCCGTACTGGTTGCCGGATGGAAGAGCCTAATGAGAGTTAGTTTTATTGCAAAAAAAAATTTGCATAGATGTTCCAGAATGAGTTCTACATTATTGTGGCAAATAGCGTCGTTTTTACATCTATGAAAGCATTCGTTGAACTCGCATTCATTATTCCGTATTACATCCTACGCGGAGACCGAAACGGAACGGTTTTGGGGTGAGATAAACAAATTAATATTGTAATAGTTTCAGGAGGTTGGATATTTTTCGAAAAATTACGAATTCGTCATTTTCAATCTGTCCGTGTTTGCAGACTATGGTAATAATCTATAGTAAGAAGAGAAAAAAGAGTATAATCTTTGCATTCAGGCGTTCTCTTCTGTACTTTGCATACCGCGGTTAATCGACTGTTTGCTGTCACAAGAACCGGCATTTCATGCTCACCGAGATACAGGCGATTTAGAGTATTCAATTATTTCAATATTATTCAAAGTTCAGAACGACAACAGTGATTTCATGTATGCTTGTCTGGATCTGTTCCGCAATAATCCCATCAATTTTTTACGTCTGTCGGTGCCAATACGTCTACAATAAAAAGGTATTCTCACTCACGTAAATTTACAAAATTAAGTCGAATTTGTACTTTAGTTCGGCTTTTACTACAACAAGTGTGCGGTGCTCATGGTTGATCCGTCGCCAATTGTCTACCAAATAATTGACGTTCTCGCCTACCTCTCCTACGCATGTTGCGTACTCACAATGCTCATTTATGCCATTATTTTTCAATTTTTGAAGTTAGTCTTTTTTCGAATATTGTATATTTCTATGACATAGACAGCAACGGCGCCACAGCATGGGCGGCGAGAAAAATGTGCATCGCACTAGCCCCGAATTGAGGCTGCTACGACAGAGTTTCATCGTGTTTATACTTTACTCGGTGAGCTGTTAAAGTAAATCTTGCCTTAAAGTAAATCAATGCATATTATGAACTCACCATTTCAGGCCTCAATCACTCTTGTGATGTTCCTAACATTTATGCCTACACTATCCAAAATGTTCTATTTCGTCCTGGACTTCTCCGATGTTGCATACGCGGAAAATCTGCTGAATCTCTCAATCGCCGCTGTCATTCCCATCTGCTTTCTCATTATGTCAGGCGAAATGAAGAGGTGAGCAATACCGTAATCCTTATTCAAATTTTGAGTTGATCCTCTTCTCTCATATTTGGCCCCTTCTATTTTCAGAATTCTGATAGCGAAACTATTGCCGACACGAACCGAGCGCATCGGGAGCATGTGAACAGAAATAACAAACAGGACTCGTAGCATAATTAGTAAAAAGTAATAAATATTATAAAAGATTTTTCAATAGCATAAAACGATTGTGAAGACCATTGAAAAAATAGAGGAAAAAATTGTTATTCGGAGCTATTCCAATATTAGCAATAGTTGTGAATTTACTTCATAACTCAAAAATAGGTGAACAATATCATTGTATTAGTGGAGAGGTTGTATATTGTTAATGTAACTGGCACTCCTGAACGGGATAAATCCATTTTAAAAGTAAGCAACATGGTGCAATACCTCAGTTGCATTGAGGAATCTCCGTGTCTTCAAGACCACCGATGTCTTCGTTCTGTAGTGAAAAATGGGGCATTTCCATTCCATGATTGATTTTTTGTCTAAAAAATCTTACCACTTGAGCCAAAAGTGCCGCATCGACATCTGCTTCAGCGCCGGGATTCACCACAGCTTGAACGTACCCCGTTGCAGGATCGATTACAAGATGCACCAGGTCTGCAACAGAGGTCTTCAATTATATGAGTTCGCAGTACTCACTCGAACCCTTTTGGCATACAAATGCGGTACACGAAGGTGCACTCTTACTGTGTGGATGCGGGATTGGACAGTCAACATGATGCAATACCTGTGAGATGATTATCGAAGAGAATAGCGCAGATATCATCATCAGCAATGCCAAGAGTGATGATTGTGGATAGGAGAAGAGCAATGAGGAAGTGAGCAGATGCTGTCATTTTTACTGCAGGTTGTTTGCTTTGGTCACATTTATACCGTATCTGCAATGGTTTTTTTTCTTGCAAGGCTATAAGCCGATTACCTACAGTTTGAAGAGCGCCATAACAATAGCCTCCGCCCACTCCTTTCTGGCAAGATGACAAGAGGAAAAACATAATTGAAAAACATAATTACTCTTATTTCCAAATCTTGTCGCATCGTTTTTACTCAATGGAATATTCAGAATATATTGGAATATAGTGTGTGAGTCAAAATTGAAGGGTTTTGCAAATTTGTCTTTTCCGAATGGAAGTTTGATTACCTTTTTTTCAAATTGTTCCAATTCTCAACAGAAAAATACAACTGCAAATATGCGATGAGTTGTCTACAATTTAAAAAATTGGTAGAAGATATCTGCATAAGCTGCCAATCCTGCAATAACAACTATTTGCAGCCAACAATCGTGCACCTTACCTTCATAACAACATTCTGGGCTCTATTCAAAGAGTGTTTGGATTTATCACATTGCAAACAAGTTGTGAAAAATATGATTCGTAAATAAATATTGTCGATTGTTGCTGAGTAGAATAGGAATCGTATGAGAATTGTATGAGTAAGCGGTCCTGAAATTCGAATGTTCATTGCAGAGCTCTTTGGCGCGAGACGGGTCGGTAACCCCGAAACCGAACGTGCAACCATACAGCGAAATTCCGTCAATCCCAGCCGCATTCAGGAACCTCCGTTTCCTGATGATCCTCGATTTCGTAGTTCTGAATTTGAAAAAAAAAGATCACAGTTTTACAACTTGTAATGATATTCTTTCTTTCAAGCAGTCTTACCAAAGTTGCCATAAATTCAGCATCAATGTCAACTCCGTCATTTACCACAGCATAAACGTATCCCGAGACAGGATCGATGTCGAGCGTCACTGAGCCTGAATTGATGCTTTTAGTGTACAATTACAAACGCAAAATTGACAGCGCTAATTGTAAGCATGAAAAGTGCACTCTATCCAAGTGGAAATTCACCTGTGAGATGATTCTCTAATATAATATCGCATATCGGGTCATTAGTGTTGCCGAGAGCGATGAAGGACAGGACGAGGAGAAAGCAGGAGAATGCAGTGGCGTGCATTTTCTTGCAGGTGTTGTTTACGCTGATCACATTTATACCGTATCTGCAGGGTTATAAGCCGATTGCGTACAGTGCGAAGAGGGGGACGACAATAGTTTCCGCCCACTCCTCTCTGACGACAATGGGGTATTTTGAAATTTAAAAATGATAATTTTCTTGAAGGTTTTCATTGCTACGGTAATATTTGTGTTGCGAGCAGATTTTTTAACCAAATAGCAGCGATTAAAAAAAATTACCGTGTGATCGCCGCCCAATTTCTCTGACATAATTGTGAGGCGGAAAAACTCAATCGAAGCGGAATTACCCAGGGGTGCTCAAAGACAGATCAGTAAACCACTGGAGTTCCGACACACTATTTTCTTGCACTGAGGAGACGTCCAACTCAGATGGAAGTCTTTATTGTTGCAAAGGATAAAAATGCAATTCTGAATCTGCTCTGTTGTCTCTTCTCTCGTTGGCCATTGCATCATTATTTATCAAGAATTTAATATTTTCCAATATTTTGCTTAATAAAAGTAGGCTGATGTCGAGCAAAATGAAGCAGTGAGCGCTACTATTAGCAAATCTGGTTATTGACATGAAATGTGCATGATTGATTCTTGAATGATGAGATCTTGCATAGTGCAATCCCTTTTTCAGAATTTTGAGCGGAAACTAGCGAAACTACTACCGACACGAGCGGAGAGCATCGGGAGCATTAGCTTGAACAAAAAGAACAAACGTGAACAGTAATACAATCGGTAAACAGAAAAATAAATCCAAATTATTTGAGCTCATGTTTTAATACCTATAAGTCCAGTCACATACTGATCGTAGCTTTCTCTTGTAAATATTTTTCTCATTTGTGCACATTTGGAGTGGATCTCTACGAAAAAAACCAATGACTTGTGCATCAAGCATGGTTTGCATGAAATATATTCAACAGCTCTTGAATTCCGCAATTTATGATATTATTTCGCGGAAATTTCGAAAGCTCGGCAACCCTAATGAGTTTCGCATTTTTGCACCGAATTCACTCAAACTTTTTCGGCAAGGTTGGGCATGCATATTTTAAATTTATAATATCGTCACACTGTGATTCTGTGAGTCAGAATGAATGGAGAACATTTTTCTTCCCATTTTATTCCCGGCTGTATTCCAATAAAATAAGTGATTTATGAAATCACTACAATTTATGGATTTGGATAAACTACGCCCAAAGAGACTATCATGTTGTTGAAGGGTCGGTTGTCTTTCGTTGGTGTGATTGGTCGTGTTCCTGAAATGTGGAAAATCGTCTTAAACGTGTGAATAATGATGCCACAATACCACAGTTTTCAGCAAACGGGAATCACTGTTACATCTTGAGCAATGACTTGGGCGTTCTGTAGTAGGATTTATGGTCTCATTTCGTAAAAACTAATAATACCCTGGCTAACAAATCTTCAAAAACTCACCACTTCTGCGAAAAGTATTGGATCCACAACAGCGCCCACATTCACCGCAATTGCAACGATTCCAACAGGATTGAGTACGAAATGGACCAAGCCTGCAGTTTGAAGACGAATGAAGACATTCGGACTCACTCAAACCCATTGATATACTGAGGCTCTCTATGAACAAGATATGCACAATTTCTGGATAAAACAGTAAATACTAGCCAACCTTCGAGACCGCTCTCGGCGACAATCTTACAGATATCTTCCTTGGCGACGGTATGCGTGACAGTGGAAAGGAGAAGAGCAAAGCAGAAGAGAGCAGTAGTGGACATTGTTGTTATTGTTGCATGCTGTTTGCTTTGATCACATTTATACCGTATCTGCAAGGGTATAAGCCGATTTCATACAGTGTTGATACCAATGACAGCCACAATAATTGTTCCACCCACTTTCCTCTGGCAAGGTTGCAAGGCTAGGATATTCAAATGCACAATTGGTGTACAGTTTGTCAAAACGACAAAAACCAAAGCTTTTAAAATCTTCTTTACACTATGTGTGTGTGGGTACATGGAGATAAGGCCTTTTTTGTCTTGTCTGTAAGGACTTTCGGAAAGAGAAAAAATTGATTACCTCTTTTTCTCTTAAATTTTTTGCCAATTCTCAATTTTCAGTTAGAAATATACGAATATCATGTGAAATCAAATATACGAATATCATGTGAAATGAATTGTCATGGATCAAAAATCTATAAGCTGTTGCAATAAATAAGCTGTTTATAGATGGGAACATTGCGAAAGTGAATCTGCATACGTCATCGGGATGATGACTCTCTTATTGCAGGGTTAGCAGCACTGCAAAGCGGAGCGATGCAGGAGTCCAAAAGTGGAAAGTAGAACATAGCAGAGATGGATGTTTGCTATAGCTTACAGCATCCGATGACTAATTTGTATGCCGTATGTGCAAGTGTGTTAGCCGATTATCTACAGATTGCAACGCCAATCAGCAGAATGTATGCTCCGCCCACTTTCCTCAATCAAAGCATAATTGCATATCGAATCCATCATCGAAAAGCTCTTCACACACCGGAAGTTTCAAAATTTACACACCTTTTTCGTGCTATGATCGACCGAGTTGAACGAGTGATAATGATTGTGCCCACTTCAACAACCATCACGTTGTCACGTCATCACCGAGCGAATTACGAGTGAATTTTATAACGAACAAATTTATATTCCGGAGCACTCGGAGAATTCGCCGTTGCCATACAAATCAGCTGGTAGAACGCGTGAATTCATTTACGGATAAAGTACATTTATTATTACATAGATTACCATCAATAAATCGTTGTACGCACACAATTTCAGAAAAAAGCATCAACTGTATGGTGAAGCAATTAAAAATATATTCCTACGGTCTAGAATGAAACGAAATTAGTTGGTCAGTGATCGGAAATGGCTAAGGAAGTATTCGGCCCGTTCATTACACCAACTAACTGTAGTGAAGATAGTCTACTGTGTGCTCAATTTTTACTAGTCTGTGCATTTTCCGTTAAGGAGAATGAGTCTCCTAATTTACGATGGTCTCTTACCATGGTCTGTTCTCCCCGAAGAGATATCAAGGCGAAATGGAGAGTCAGGCGAGAGGTATAACCACTTGATCGGACGAGAGAGTGTACGAAATGGGGAGACGGCGACTCGACTTGCGCGCTCTAGAGGTTACTTACCCAAGAAATCAACAAAATCAAGGTCATCCGCTGGGCGCGATAAAGATCGAGCGCACGTTTTTCACATGAAAAATAGAGTTTACATGTTCCCCGACTTTTTTCATTGTCACTGATCCATCTCGTCATTTAGCGTGCTTTCTCGCGACTCTGTTTGTGAGATGTACACTAAATGAATTTACGGATTTCCAGCTATGGATGATCGCCATTTTTACCACTGTTTTACATTACTGAAGAGTGAAATCCGTTTCAAACTAGTTCAATCTTTCGTTTTTTTCTTGTGTTCACGTGTTCATTATTCTTTTGATCTAGCAAATATGCCCGACGACCCGAATAATCCGCGCTACTTTCACGCGCTTTGCTGTGGAGCACACGTGAGGGTGAGTAAATTATAAAAATTCAATATTCTAAATTTCCATTTCAGAAAGCAGTTCGCGGGGTTGCTCTAGCGTCTCTCATTTGTTCAATCATCCAAACTGTCTGGATTGTAATACTCGATGAATGGGTGAGAGTTATTAGATTGCGCAATCCGAGTCGCCGTATTCTCATTTCACTTACTCTCTCGTCGATCGACCGGTCGAGAGGGTGTGTAATGAAGTAACGCTGACCCGTATGATGCAATCTAGTGCGATGAACAGGATTTTATGAAATGGAAACCCAGTTGGCACACTCAGGAATTCTTCAACACTGCCGTAATTATCATGGACTTTTGCGCCACATTCGCTCTGGTAGTTGCCATTCACAAGAGAAGTGCGTTCCTGGTCATACCGTATTTGGTAATTGAGGTGAGCGTATTTCGAAATATTGTCGAATTGTCTTCTGTCCTCATTTCGCACACTCCGCGGATGGAAGAGATAAAATGTTCACGCTGACAGCTTCCTAAGTCAGCGTAACATTTTATCTCATCAGTCTTTGTATCTCCCATTCTCTCACCCTAACGATAGAGTGTGCGATAAATAGACACGACAAATATGCCGTATTTCAATCGCTTCCTTTCAGCTGTTGTACATACTAGCATTCACTATCGAATTCATCATCGGTCGGCAGGTAAATTTATTTATTAGATTTTATTTCATAAAAAAGGCATTAAATGTGTGATCCTTGAGATAAAATTGATGGGAAATTGCAATGAAACACTTTTAAAAATATATTTCAGGATACATCTGAGGATCCAGACTACCAGACCGCTAGTAAGTACGGAAAATAGTCGAAGCACCATTTTAGAAATTATTTTTATCTAGCATTATCTCTCAGTGAGTCGAGGAGTGACATTTTTTGAAATGAAGAAATGCTAAAACTTCAGTAAAAATCGCTCATTGGGCTGGGGCCGCCGTTGGAATTGTTGTAAATATCTACTTTCTCAAAGTGAGTTTTCAATTATAATTAATTTAATAATACAAGTTGAAATTAATATTTCAGGTCGCGTTCAACTTTCTCTTCTACCTTTTGAACAGGACCGATGAAACTGAAGAGCCGTACAGTATTCATTGTGATGTAAAGAGCAATGTAACGGGCATCACTAATCTTGATCTAAATCCAATCTCGATTGTACCATGAAATGTTGATAAATTTATATTTTTATAATGAAACACATGAAACACGTACTACGACCGAATATTTTCTTTGAAATTTCGCCACAATTTTTTTTTGCCTATTTCGAGTTAATCGAGCGCAAGGAATCGACCATTTCGCGCCTCTGCCCATTGTAGTTTGTAGTGAAAGTTAGCATAGAGTGTGCTCGCGCACCATTTCCACTTGCAAGAATTGCCGGTCAAGAAATGACTGTCTCCATTTTGCCTGATCTCTCGCCTCTCTGAGACAGATAGATGAGGAGGGGCCATTTCTCTCCGAAACTACTCCACTAGACACCTCGGAGTAGTTCTGGAGCGTAATGCGCATAGTGTGTAGTGGAAATCGAAAGTGTCCGGTAGGAAAAAGATTTGACTCGATATCTAACAGAACAATCGTCCAACTCTCTCAAATCGCGGTGCTCTCTCTCTCCTCTCTGAACAAGGATATCTCAAGTGAAGAGCACATTGATCGCTTCGCATTGGTGACCGTAAGCGAGACAATGAACATAGCAGAGAGGATCAGACGGGTGAAAGGCCGCACGCGCGCACGTCTATTAGCCATTTTGGCGCAAGATTGCAAGTGGGGCGCGCTTTTCCAGCCATCATTCCCCCAGACTATTCCGATGGGAGAAATAGCGTATAATCTGAAGAGTTCAGGCCGAATTGCAACCGCAAATTTGAGGCTAGGAATTACCCGGCAAAGGAAATCGCTATTGAACGTCTGCTCAATCTATCGCTGCATTTCACTTCCTCTCTTTCCAAGATGCTGAATATGACTTTGATTTTCTTTCTTGTTTTTTTTTTGTTTCATAAACTTCAATATTTCACGTGACGCTACTCTTTCAATTATCGATATTTTTTTCTCAAGTGGTACGTAGAACTTTTTCCAGAGTAATGACAATCTTCACAAGTCCCCAATGCACACTTCTCTGCAACGCGCATGTTGAAGTGAGTTTTTGCTCTGTAATTTTTTCAAAAATAGTGTTTTTTGGTAACCTAAATATAAACAAAAACAACTCATATTCAGATAGCAGCTCGAGGCGTTGCTCTTGTCTCCATCATTTCAGTCTTGATCCGTTTTATTATCGAAGTGGTGATGCAAACTTGGGTTCGATTTCTTCTTCTTCATCCATTTTAGATCTAAGAATTATTTTCTGCAAATTCAGGACCTCCGCGAAATCGCAATTCTCGAAATCGATATCTGGTTCTCTATTTTTCTACTGATTGGAGTATACCAAAGAAAAGCGTGCCTAATCGTACCGTATTTAGCTTATTTGGTGAGCGAAATATTAACTTTGCATATTGTAATTCGTAAATAATCAGTAAATTTGGGGCATTGCTTCCACGGGTCATTCGTTCACAAAAATGGAAGAACACCGGCAAAGGGAAAACCTAAACTGAATAAGTGACATTTGAGGTGCTGAATATTTTCGTTCAAATCATCGTCGCAACCCAAGTAGTCACCGGACCGTTGGTAATAACTTGAATATTTAAAAATAAAAATAAAATTAAAATTAAGGAGAGCAAAGCGCTTCTGGATTTGAGTACAAACTCGGGTAATCATGTTTGTTGTTGCAAAATTTATCAATTCAAATTGCTTTTTAGGAATGACGATCTATTGCGCTAGCGTTTCGGTCCACATAGCATTTATGGCGTCCTTCTTCAAAGTAAGTATTAATGTTGACAATTCGCCTCACGCGCCTGCGGTAGAGAAGACAAATTGAGAGAAAAACACTAGTAAGCATACCTGGATTCTCAAATGCCCATGAAAAAGCTGTTCGAGCTAACCAAAATGATAAATTCAGGTGGCTTTCAACTTCTTGTTCTACCTTCTGGGAAGAGTGAATGAGATCGGCGAGCCGCACAGCGTGCAGTATTCACCTATAAAATATTCCTCCGACCTGAAAACAACAATCCAGGAATATCCTTGACCAAACAAAAAAAACATTATCCTTTATCGTAAATAAATGTGCCATGAATAAAGTCGACAACGTTCGCGTCTGTGTGAAAGATTATGCTTGAAAAGGTTCTAATTATGAGAGTGTAGAAGATCTCACTAATTACTGATAGATTACTATATTTGAGAAAAGAACATTGTGAAAAAGCTCTTGCGCATACATTTCAATAGGTTTCCAAGATCAGGGCAGCGAAAGCTCACATTTGTAATGATAAAAGGCCCCTGCTGATGTGCATTGGAATGTTTGAGGTTGGTTCTGTGATCGCTAAACAACGTGGAATGATCAATAATTTTGAAGCATCCAAAAAACAATGCAACAAATCAATGATTACGTTTGTCCGTTTCTTGCTACAGGGGATCAATTGAAGCGCGAATACGCGTTCTCGGTAAGAACGATAGAGGTGGCACAATGGTTCAAAATGCTCCGATGAAGCAGATTTTTTGTGGGTACTCGTTAATGATCCCCAATCATACAGAGAACGTGTTTTAATTTGTTTTTTTACGATTTTTTAACTTGTAAAATTTCAAAATATATTTATTTTTATCTGATAAAGCAACAAAATAGAGAAAGGGAAAAACAAAATTGAAAAAAAAGGAAAAAAATTGTGGCGTTATTGTGGCAAGAACTGATAAGAACCTCTATTCAGATGAAGACTATCTGTTCATCAAATGTAAGCAAGTCTTCTGTCTGTTCATCCGCCTACAGCGTGCACGACACATATACGGGCGGCGTGAGCGGCACGGGAGAGGCCGGGGCTCCGGTGAGGTCGACCCATTCGCCGTTAGTGCACGTGACCTCGCCATCAGAAGAGCGTGCGTCAAGGGCACCCGTGACTGGATCGGTCTGAAAGAACCATTTCACATGACTTTACGATAGCGAAACCTGTAATTCGCCCTGTTCGAACTAATAGGGAAAAGAGAAAAAATTGAATTGGCAGTAATAAAAGTTTGAATGAATGAATTGATAAAACTAAAAAAATAATTGCAAATAAGAAAGGATTACTTCGATGAACTGTACGAAGCCGTTTGCGCACGATATCGAGGTGTCGGTAACCGTTGGAGGAAGGGGATTGCACATGATGTTTCCCTGTAGTGGGGAGAAGATAATGAGGTACAACGAATTTATAAAAAAAAACTTCTTCGACTGGGCCGAATTTTCTGATTCCTGGTCCTCACAGGTCACGCATCATCACACATAAACTCACCGTGCACTGTGTAGCCGTTGCTTTCGCATACGCGGGGCACTTTTTCACTCCTGGCATTGATGGCATTGCGGGGATGCCCGGTTCGGCTGGAAAAGGGCGGTGTTAATCAAAATAAATTTACAAATTTCAAATTTAATGGGTGGGGTGGCGTCAGTATCAATTTCGTGTGACCCTGGCGGCGCATTCTGCGGTCCTTCGTTTTTGCCCCCAAAATGTCAGGGCAATATCACTCACGCGTCTTCGTAGGAATGCAGGCTACAGCAGCTGTGATGAGACACGATAGCGTCACAAGGGTACGCATGCCTGGATAGTGGGACTTTGTACTCATCATTTATTTCTTTGAATCACAAGAAAATACGAAATTAGTGTGGATGGAGGGGTATCGTGCACTACAGGCATAACATGCAGAATTTTGATTAAAATAGGTTCGCTTTTAGACGGATGGATACTAAAAGCGTTGATATCACTATTAAAGCGGCACCGAAGGTCGCTACAATAATTGATCATATCAGTAAAAAGGGCCGAGGGCGCGCAAACTGCACGTATGATGCGTGAATGATGGGATGGATCAATGGCTATCGCATTGAGGGAAGAACTGATAGGATCGGCTAGAACTGATATGATCGGAGATCTAAAGGATAAGAGGATAAGAGACGGCTTAGACATTTTTTTTTACCACTGAGGTAGGAGTTGTAGAACTCCTGTACTCAGCGCGAAGATCTTTTTGTACTTCAATCCAACAAACAATAGCCAATGGGGCACATTACATTCCCTTGCTTGTTTTACGAGCTTGCCTCCACTAACATCCCATGTCATCACCCCAAAATGTTTTCTTCAGATGAGGACATTGAAAAAAAAAGAAAAATGCGCGGACAGATCATTAAATTACAGGACGGGGGACAATATCCTTTCTTTTTCCTCAATCAATCAATCAATCAATCAATTTATCATGTCAGGCAATAATTGCTAGATGAGGATGGGGCGGAAATCTTCATAAGTTGTATTCCACCAGTTGCCAATAGCTCGGTCCAAATCATCTCTCCAGCGTGCTCTAGGCTTGCCGGGCGGACGTTTCCGGTTGTATGGCGTCCAGAATGTAGTCGCGCGGGTCCATTGTTCCATGTGCATGTTCCTGACCTTGAGGGCCCATCGCGCTTTCCGTCGCAGTGCTTCTTGGTTCCAGTCGCGCAGCTGAGTGATCTCCCTTACGCGCTCGTTCCTCCAGCGGTCCCTCAGTGTAACTCCCAGCATCTTTCTTTCCATCTTCCGCTGAGTGATGCTCAGTCGCTCCTTATCGCTCGACCTGAGAGCCCACACCTCGCTCCCGTAAAGTACGGTAGAGGTGACGCAGCTTTCAAAGAGTCGTCTCCTGGTCTTCATGGGAAGAAGGCGCGATGAGAGGAGGTGCGATAGCTTGCTCCATGCAAGCCAGCCGAGCCGAATCCGGTGCTCAACTTCGTCGGTGTGGTCCAAGGGAAGAGAGATTCTTCCTCCAAGGTACGTGGTCGATTCGACAAAGTTGAACGTCAAATTTTGGATTGCAATTGGGACGCGGGTTGTTTTGCATGAAGTGAGTAGGTGGGTCTTAGTTGCATTCACTTCGAGACCAACTCTACTGCAGGCATCCATGAGCTTCCGTAGCATACGCTCCAGTTCCGGTCGGTTCTTCGCAACGAGGGCCACATCGTCCGCGTATTCGAGGTGGCTGAGCTGCCTTCCGTCGATCCGAATCCCGTCGTCCTCCCAATCGATGTCGTCCATCGCCGAGCGCAGTGCGACGTTGAAGAGGCGAGGTGACAGAGTGTCTCCTTGGCGGACTCCTCTCCTTACTGTCACAGGAACGAGTTCCTCGTTCACTCGAATGAGTGTGGAGGAAGACTCGTAGATGTGCCGGAGTAGGTGGATGAGAGTGGGATGGGCTCCGTACGACCAGAGGGCTTGCCAGCAGGCGCTCCATTCCACGCAGTCGAAAGCCTTTTTGAAGTCAACAAAGGCCAGGTAGATGGGAATACCGTACTCCGAGGTTCGCTCCGCGATCTGCTTGATGGCATGCAGGTTGTCGAGGGTACTGTAGCCGCGTCGGAATCCGGTTTGAGTTGCGGATTCGGTCTCTTCAAGCACAGCCTCGAGTCGCTTCAGGATGCATCGGGTCATAACCTTGAGGGTTACGGTAAGCAACGAAATGGGTCTGAAGTTGCCGATGTTCGTCGGGTCGCCTTTCTTGTAGAGTAGGGAAACGACAGCTTCTGATAGATCGCTGATCTCATCTCCCTATTGCTCAGAAAAGAACAGCACTCAATTACATGCAAAAGTTTATTCGGAGCCACAATACAGCAAGTTGCCGAAATGTCGCCTCTGGCCCAAATGTCATCCTAGAAATGAGTAGCGGAGGTCAGTAAGAATCGAACAGTATCCTAATTGCAAGCAAAAGTTGATCGAGATTCACGATATAGAAAGTTGCCGAAATGTCGTTGGAGGCTCAGAGATCAAAGATCAACTCAGATATATGGGTGCGGGAGACCAGAAGGAATCGAATAATATCCTAATTGTGAGCAAAAGTTGCCTGGGAGCCACAATACAACAAGTTGCCGAAATGTCGTCGGGCGCTCAAAGACGAAAGATCAGTTCACCAATGGATGAGGAGGACTGTAGGAGTCGAACGGTACCAATCAAGCACTCCAGTATAAATTTGAGTTATGAACAGATGCCGAAATGTCGTCGTCTGTCCAAAGATCAAAGATCAAATTACTGATGTGATAGGGTAACTGTTAGTGACCACAATGAGTGACCCATGGTCCTAGGACAACCCCCGACTGAGTTATGCCCAGTTACCGAAATTTCGTATGCCGAAATGAAGTTGCCGTGTTGTCACACCCCAACTTTTCGATTGGAAATTGCATTTTTCGTCGTTTTTCAGTAGTTTATCACTACCATCAGGCTTGCATGAAGATCATTCGAAAATCGACTCTCAAGAGATTGTTGGGTAGGCGATTTTCTATCGACCGTTTTTTTTCGTTCATTTTTACCTTGCCATTGAGCCGAGAAAGTATAACGTTTCGGCAAAGCACATACGGACGAGGCGGTGGTCGGAGTTGAACTCGAAGCGACCCACGACACCACAGTTGACAACTCGTGCTGATGGAGGGGCAGCGAGGAAGTCGATCTGGTGGTAAGTGACGCCGTCGTTTGATCGCCAAGTCCAGGTACGGCCGTGTCTCCTCTTGGGGAAGGTATTCCACAAGCGCAGTCTGTTCCTCACGAGGGCTTCAGTGAAAGTCCGCCCACGAGAGTTAGGGGACTGAGAGGCGGATTCACCGACAAATCTTTCATTGCCAGGTTCCCTCGCTACTCTACAGTTGAAGTCCCCTACCAGAACTGGCATTGAGCCTCTTGGCGCGCTCCGCAGTGCGGTCTCAACCTGGTCAATGAAGGCATCGTACTGGTTGTCGTCGTATGAGGAGGTGGGAGCGTACGCGTTGACCAGGAAGAGCCGTTGGTCGGGAAGATGCAGAGTCGCCAAACGGGGAGAGAGGCCATGGAATACTGCTCCTCGTGCCAGGTGCGGTCGGTGGAGGAATGCCACGCCATGGGATGCAGTTGGGCCGCCCGAGTGGTAGACTACAGTACCTGAGGATGTAAGGTTGAAAGAGGCACAACCCACAATCCTGGCTTCCTGTACTGCAATCACGTCCCACTTGATCTTGTTGAGGGCGAGCTCCATCTCGGTCTGCTTGTCCTTGGGTCCGAGTGTCCTGGCATTGATGGTGCCGATGTAGAGGTGGCGTCCCATCGATGGTGGCATACAACTCCCGCGTGCCAACGCTGCTGGGAGAGGGAATCCAGGCGGAGGGAATCGGAGACGACGGGACGAAAAACGCACACCACCGCTCGCCACTCACTTTAGAACCCGAAACTTTTTCCTCACCTGGCGCGAAAGATCGAAAGTGGAAGATAACCTGATCAGTGCGCGCGAGCAAAAGGATCTCCGGCATGTCATCTCTCCATTAGAAAGGTGAGAGAAGCGACCGCGAATGGGCCTGACCATATGCTATGATGCACGCATTCTTGATGCTGATATTGTAGAAGTTCCACTGCGTTTTACCAGTTCAGATGAGAACTTTTGAAAATTTCCGGGGGTTGTAAGGTTAGATGAAATAGTATGGCATAATCATAAATTTTAAAAATTGGTTCGTTGGACACACAACTGTAATTTATGTCGATGTTGCAACCATGAATGCAATAAGGATCAAAATGAAGAACTACTCACAGCATTGTCTATACAATTTATTTGAATCGAACCTTTTTCGGATGATGAAGCATGCTCCAATTTTTATCGTTTCCAACTTCCCCATCGTATGAGCACAACGCCGATACTACTAACGACACTGATGTGCGCCTATGTTATTCGCAACAACCCACTGGGTTCATCTCAGATAAGATCGAGGGCTGATGTTGCTAGCAGCGCCGTGAAACTACAAACGTCAACTTTTACCTCTCTTCGGGAAAGGGGCACGTGATGAGATGAGATTACGCTGTAGGTTGATGGCTACAAAAGGGATTGACTCGAAGCTGATAGCATCAATTTTCGATTCCCCTCACCTTGTTACGATGTGCAGTAGTATCCCAGCGTTTCATCTAAAGATATCATTGCAGGGTATGCGGACCACGCTCCTTCTTCTGGCCCTCATCGGCCTCTCTCTGTCTGCCGTCGTCAAACAGCATGCTCGCAAGAGCGCCTCGCTCCGTGCCAAGCTGATCAAGTGAGTCCTTCCATCGATCATCCATCATGTGGTCTCCCGAACATACCTCCTCCCATCATATTTGGTGAAAAAAATCCTCATGCATTCTCAGGGAGGGCACATTCTCTGACTTCCTCGCTCAGCAGCATCTCGCCCGTATCGAGGCCATTGCATCCAACTCCGCCGTCGCATCGCAGCCATTCATCGACTACTATGATGATTTCTATCTGGGAGACATCGGACTGGGCACTCCTTGTGAGGATTATGTATCTACGAATAAAATCATCTATTTGAGTGAAATAGACGTGTAAATTACAGATCAGAACTTCACCATCGTCTTGGACACGGGCTCGTCCAATCTGTGGGTGATTGATGCCGCATGCACTACTACTGCGTGCAAGGGAGACCCTCGATCCGGATACAGCAAGCACCAATTCGACACTAGGTTTGTGCTTTCTATAACGATCTCGTCGTTTTTCATTCATTTCCATTGCGTTGCAAGTAAGCAAGCAAGACGAATAGATTGATCACGAATCGTTTCCAATCTCTGTCAATTTCAGCAAATCCTCCACATTCGTCAAGACTTCTCAGCCGTTCGTCATCTTCTACGGCTCGGGCGACTGCCGTGGATACATCGCCACTGACGTGCTCAATCTGGCCGGCCTCGTCTATCCCACGCAAGGACTGGGAGTCTCCACCACGATCGCATCAGTGTTCGGAGAACAACCCATGGATGGTGAGGCATTGTTTGCGGGTTTTTGCGATTTGATTGCACTAAAGCTAACACCACCTGTACTAACACTAACACAATACTAACACTAACACTAACGGGCTCTTCTTCATGATACTTCACAGACACCATTCCTTGCAGGTATCCTCGGTCTTGGCTGGCCCGCACTCGCGGAGGACAACGTCGTTCCTCCCATCCAGAATCTGCTCGACCAACTCGATCAGCCCATCTTCACCGTCTGGTTGGACAGACACGTGAAGCCAGCTGAAGACAAGCTTGGAGGATTGATCACCTACGGAGGACTGGACAATGTGAATTGCGACGCGCAAGTTGACTACGTCACCCTTTCGTCGAAGACGTACTGGCAGTTCCCCATCACCGGCTTCTCCATTGGATCGTACTCTTCCAATACCAAGGCCGAAGTGATCTCTGACACGGGAACGTCGTGGATCGGCGCGCCCGCTGCGGCCGTTCAGGGCATTGTTAAGGTTCATATTGCATATTTCATTGTTATCCTGGCATCACGGCAATGCCACAGTTACCGTTATGTTATGTTACCGTTAAGGTCACTGGGGCCAAGTACGACTTCCGCAACCAACTCTACACCGTCCCCTGCACAGGCACCTACCCGGACATGGTGTTCACGATCGGCGGCAAGGCGTACCCCATCCCGTCGTCGGAATACGTGCTGGACCTCGAGCTAGGAGGCGGCAACTGCGCCCTGACACTCTTCGAAGAGCAGGGAGGCGGATTCGGACCCACGTGGATCCTCGGAGACACCTGGATCAGAACGTACTGCCAGATCCACGATGTCGGACAGGGAAGAATCGGATTCGCGAAGGCATTCCATTCGGAAATATAAATAATGAGTACCTGATAAAGTAATGAAGGCTATGATTGATATGATTGAACACCACTACATGGAAATGCACACTGAATTCTGTGTTCTGCTCGTCTCATTGTTTTGTGTCACCATCTTGCTGGAAAAAGTAGTCTTAGCATTGGATATCTATAACATAATTGGCCAAAGTCACTCCACGTGCTTCTCTCTTTCGTCGACAAGCAACAATGATCAGAACCATTTCCATTTATTTCCATCACGTGTTTGTTTCTTCAAGAGCGAATCTCATCAAGAAATCCTATGCGTAGTATGGAGCCCTGATGACAATTATTGTGTACGTAATGTACTGGATGTCACGGCGTAATGTGTGGGAGGATGCGCTCCGTCTTGTAGTCTCATGCTTACGCCTTTCCGAAGTACAATCACAAATGTATTTTCATGAAGTGGGAGAATATTAGATGACATTTCGATAACAAGTTAAAGCAGACGAACGAGAAATGTCGGAAAACTTGTTTTCTGAGCAAACAAAGATGTAGAAGCAGTTCGTTTGTAGATTTTGAGCATGCATATTTAGCTTTTTTCACTGTCTGTATTATTTCTGCCCATCCTCCATTTCGATCTCTTTCTTCATAATGCACTACAAGCGCAGTTAATTCTTCGGACAGCAATCAATCAACGATGTATTCAGTCTGAATTGCAAGTTTGAAAGTATTACAGATTCTAGGTTCGAATGTGCATACAAGCAATTTCCCAAGATCTGTATTCCATGAGCAAATAACGATTTTCTCTGACACCTTTGTTAATAAAACGGAGAACGGAAGCATTGCTATTGAGAAGTAGCTCCTCGTCGTGCAATCCGCACCGGCACAATTGAAATACTCGTAAGAGGCTGAAAAATATCTACTTTGAATTGCCTCTATTTCAGAGTCTGAATTTGCTACTGTGGTGCAGTTCTTACAGCGATGGAAATTCGGCTCTGTACGAATTGAAAGGTCCCTAAAAAATTGAAAGGTCCCAAAAAAATTGAAAGGTCCCAAAAAAATTGAAAGGTCCCTAAAAAATAATGGAAAAATTGAAAGGTCCCTAAAAAATTGAAAGGCCCCTAGAAAATAGAAAGGTCCCAAAAAATTATGGAAAACTTGAAAGGCCCCTAAGAAATAATAGGTCAATGGGAACCACATTTTTCGAAACCAATCCATACTCATAGTGGACATTCATAATGTATCAACCGAATAAGCTTGAACCAAAATTTCTTGCTATGTGGAGTGAACAGGGCGTACTGTGCACTGTGCGAATCAAACTTTGGAAAAGTTAAATATCGACTTCTTCTATCAGGTGTTCGCTTATACTGAGCTTCCACCGGTAAAGCTTCCACCCATTAAGACCCGTTCATGAATGGTCCCTGAATATGGGTGGATGCAGATCTATCATTTCATTTCTATCATTTATAAACAATAAACTATTCGTAAGGAAATAGTAAATTCGAATAGGTCGACGTGGGCTGAAGTTATGCGCGGATTGGCATCTTCTTGACCAAAAGATTACCCAATTCACACACAAGGATAAACGGCTCTTTGCATTCAGAAACTTATCGTGAGTGAAAAACTGATGAAAGATGTCAATATCAAGCTAGATTCTCACTGTGTCTAGTCTGTTCATGCCTAACACACTGCAATAGTAATTTTGTTTCAAGCTTATTCGAATGCTCACTATGAGTATGGATATTGGTTTCGATATTTATTGTTCCCATTGGCCTACTAATTTTTCAACAAATTTAATGGGACCCTTCAATTTTTCGCTAAATTTTTGGGACCTGCAAATTTTCCATAAATTTTTGGGGCCTTTCAATTTTCTAGGGACCTTTAAATTTTTTAGGGACCTTTCAATTTTACCATTAATTTTTTGGGACCTTTCAATTTTTCAGGGACCTTTCAATTTTGTTGGGACCTTTCAATTTTTTAGGGACCTTTCAATTTTTTAGGGACCTTTCAATTTTTTTGGGACCTTTCAATTTTTTTGGGACCTTTCAATTCGTACAGAGCCGGAAATTCTTACCTCACCCATCTCATTTTGATCTTCGGTCAAACAAAGAGTGGGCAAGTCGAGGCTAGGAGCTTGCAAATTTGTCATAACCGCTAATTGCCTACCGTAATGCCATTCAGCGCACTTCCACGTAGCTTTCGCAGCAGAGCGAGGATACGCGTGCGGTAGGTGGGCGTGATTCCGAGTAGGATGAGATTGTGAGCGAGGGGATGACAAGCAATTATGCCGAAGAGCGTCAAGTTCACTTCTGAAAGACATCGACACTATTGATAACATCGAAAATTTAAGCGATTTTTTTTTTGAAGTTATTTCTGAGCAAGAGTGAAAAAGTTTCTAAATTTATACTGTCGAATGACATGACATTCAGAATATAGTAGCTACCGAATGGAATGCACTCGCAGAGCATGCTGATGAACATGATAGTAGTTGGAAAGGCGACCACGACAAATGGAGCAAGCAACTGAACGAATTAGAGCCCCTTACAAGATCGGTGGCAGTGCACGAATCTCAAGAAAACGAACCTGAATTAGCAGAACGAGCAAGGACCGACGAATTTTTTGTATCCTCATCTTGCTTTGAGTGTTCTGAAATTTGGCGATTTCGAATGGACGTTGAAAAATTAGCTCACATCTCGGTTCAACACATAGGTCATATGACCGAATATACTGAGAAAGAGCACGAAAGCTGCCGGTATTAACTCAAAATGATTATTTCATAAGAATTTTAATTGCAGCAACGAACCACCACTACCGATGATATGAAACAGAGAATGGTACCACTGCGCTCGATGATAAAATGAGGCCCGCGTTCGGTAGCCCATCCGAGGTTGAATTGACTCTTACAAATATTGGAATAGGATAGCATGAATTGTTTATGAAACATACTGTAAACATTATCTCGTCGACTTTCGTGGAATCGAAGGGCCAAACGGAATACGCGCCTGCGGTTAGGACAGGAACAAATAATGCAGAGAAGATCAACAATCGGCTCTCCCACTGAATACGGCATATTTGATGGTCCTGATGGCGTAATCCGACGATCGACAACAATCTTCAGTATCCCCCAAGCATTCTTTCAGACCGTTAGATCGAATACTATTTTCAAAAATGACACAAATTTTAACGAGATTCGATTTCAGCTGTGTTCTTTCGGTCTTGGATACATTGATACATTTCGGATACTTTTCGTACATGGGTATATTTCGGTCTTGGATACATCCTTACTTTACTAAATTTTCCGTTTTCAGAAAGGAGAGTTTGATGGCGAAAAAATATGCATAAAAAGACGGATGCGGCTAGCCAGATATAGAGCATCAATATGCCTCCCTGAATACTCAAATGTAACATTTCAATTTCATAAGAGCAAAAAATTGAATTACCAGAACGGTTGGAAGCGGCAAAGTCCGGCATAAAATTCCATTGCAAATGCCGGCGATTGCAGGCATAAGCGGAATCGGCTGCATGAGAAAATCCGTGTAAATTCCGATCGAAATCACCATTATCTGAATTAGATTTGTTCTCTGTGCGAATGGGCAAACCGGAAGGAATAATATAGCTGAATGGGAAATTATAATGCATAAACACCAAACCTGTACGAACAATAGAAAGTTGCGGATTTTGGCTTGATTCGGAGGAGTTTGCTTGATCAAACAGTAAAGAGCGACAATATTAAGGAATGTCGAGACACAGAATAGGACGTGTAATACGGATTCTCGGATGTATTGGGCTTCCTCCGAGAGGTAAATCGTCGAATTCACGCACATTCTTCCGCAAATGATTGCTTCCAGTTCTATATTAGCTGCTTACAGCAAGCGTGAAGCAGGTGAAACAAAATTGGCACAATATGCCAGAGAAAGTTAAAAAGAGCTGACTATGCTTTGTTTTTTTGGTATCCGTTAAGTATTTTGCCCGATATGCTATTGTTTACATGCCGTGCGTGAGGTACATTACATTATTTTTCAGCACTGTAATTGTCGAGTTAATCACGTAAGAGAACAATCTCACTTCCTTATCTAATGGAGAGCTCTCTGAGATACGAAATGTGACTAATAATGAGAGAATATTCGCTGGGTGACAAGTGAAATGAATTTCCGAGAACTTTTAACTTTTGTTATGCTATGTTCTTTTCTGTTTCAAAAATGAGAGAAACCCGTTTCATTGTCTCTCTGCATGAAGAATAATATTGATTTGTGAGCTGTGAGTTCAAAAGTGAGTTTTGAATCTCCACTGATGATCCAGCTGCTATGTACTAGGGAGGACGTGAGGGGCTGCCAATACTTACGCTCACACTTCTTCTTCATCTCACGCACTTCTCTTCGCGCGCAATGCAGATGTATTATTACAAAAACAGCAGTTCTCACTCTGACCTGCTAGCTACCATTTCGCGGTGAAGCCACTTCAGCTCCATTTCATTATTGCAGCTGTCGGAAAGCAAGTCAATTTCGAAGAACGGACATTTTTATTTAGTTTGCATACTACAATTTCTGAATTGTGGAGCAGTGAGACGCGGCTAGTGCGAAGTGACTTTTCGTTGAGCTACCCGCACCTGTAGCGTTTTAGGAAGAGGCTGGAACAGATCTTATTCAGCTTCAAATATTCATACATTATCCATAATTTACCGTGACTTCGCTCCGCGTTCTTCCGCTTATATTGCGCAGCATAGCGAGGATACGCGCGCGATAGGAGGGCGTGATGCCGAGTAGAATGAGATTGTGCACGAGCGGATGGCATGCAATCACGCCGAAGAGTGACAAGTTAACTTCTGAAAGACCTTGAGGAAAATTGGCGGGAAAAGATACGATTGATAGTGAAAAAAATCTGATTTTATTCACTTCTGAAGTATCACATAGATTCTTCGCATGCGGTTTTTTCGTTATTTAAAAAAATGCAAGGAGGGCACACTCGTGATTTTGAGGAATTACCGAATGAGATGCACTCGCAAAGCATGCTGAAGAACATGATAGTTGAAGGGAAGGCGATCATGATAAAGGGAACCAGCAACTGAACAAGATCAACAATTACCGGATCCCAGAAACGGACCAAAACCCAAAACAATCCCCACCTGAATGAGTAGAATGCGAAGCGACCGACGAATCTTGCGTATGCTTGATTTGCTGTGCGTATTCTAAAAACGAAATGGTAATTGGACACGGTAAAAGTTATCGAAAGAGACCCACCGAAATAGACCGGAGTGAGATTTTCATATCCAAATGTTTTTTTTTTATATATGTTTTTAGTATTTTGTGATCTGACACTTCGCCAGGGATTGCATTCTTTATTTCGTTTTTTTTCGGACCGTTTGAAAATGTGGTTTAAAAACTTCTTGAAAGCGAAACTCGAGATCCCCGGCTTATCTCGATGCCAAATGGGTTTCGTTGTTGGTTTTTTTTAAAATTTAACGTGATTAATTTCCATTGCCATGTCAGCAAAGCAAATTGATAAAAGGTGATAATGAAAATATAATACTATAGGAAAGGGAGAAAGTATCGTACATCTCGGTGCAATGCGTAGTGCATGTGCAGGAAAATGCAGCAGTAGCCGACGAAAACGCATGGAATCATCTGAAATTTTCGTCGTTCCAATCTTCTGCAGTTGTATCTGAATGAGTGGAACATTGTTTTTCTATTTCATGCATATATTCGAAAATGCACAAGAACCAAGCAACTACTATTATGAGTTAGAGCGAACCGTTACGATCGCTGAAATGAAGAAGAGAATGATTCCACTGCGTGCGATCATACAATGAGCTCCTCGTTCGATTGCCCATCCAAGCTTGTAGGGACTCTGGCAAATGCAATGGAAGATATTTCAATTTATAATCATTTCTTCATTGTTTTTTTATTTGCGTGTATCCTTCGTACAGTTTGTACTTTTTTAGACAAGATTTTCCTCCTTTCATCGGACGAATATTTTTCGAGATAAACAATGCATGTGCAAGAAAATGCGGGGCCTACCTTGAACATTAGCTCGTCAACGTTCGCGAAGTCAAAGGGCCACACCGCAAACGCACACGTGGGAGCAACCGAAGAGAAGAGGCCCACGAATATCAGCAGGCGGATCTCCCACTGAACGTGCCATTCCATAGTCTACTAGTAGGACAATTCAGCTGCTGGCTGTTGGCCTCTGCTACTTTGAATCTGCCACTCACCTTGCTCATTTTTGCGCTCTCAGAAAGCAGGGTTTGATGGCGGAAAAGGATGCAGAAGCCGATTCCTGCGGCTAGCCAGATATAAAGTAGCAGAAGACTCCCTGCAAATCGCATAACTTTCGTATGAATAGTATCTAGTGGTCATTCATTAATAGATCAACAAATACCAGTACGGTTGGAAGTGGCAAAGTTCTGCACAAAATGCCAGTGCAGATGACGGCAGTTGCGGGCATGAGCGGAATCGGCAGCATGAGCAAATCCGTGTAGATTCCGATCGAGATGACCATCATCTAAACAAGTGCAGGTAGAGATTGGAGAGTGCGAAAGAGAAAGATATAGAAAGAATATGCGGAAATGAAAAAGTTGTAATAATATCTTTAAACCTGTATGAACAAGAGAAAGTTGCGGATTTTGGCTTGATTCGGAGGAGTCTGCGTGATCAAACAGTAAAGCGACGCGAGGTTGAGAAATGTCGTAACGCAGAACAGACCGTGCAACACGGACTCTCGAATGTTCTGAGCTTTCTCCGAGAGGTAAATTGTCGTCATTTCGAACGTTTTACTCAAATGGCAGCTAGCTAGCCGTCCGAAATCAACTGCTCAAAAAATTAAGCAGGTGTTATAAACGCACTCAAAACAGCACAGGAAAACGCGAAGGGAAAGATAATTGGACAGAGAGAACATGCCCAGTACGTTCTGCTACGTGTCAAACGTGATGGAACTTATTAAAAGAAAACGTATGATCACCAGAAATTTATCAGCAAGGTCACAAAACAAAATCGATCAATTGTTCTCAAAAGAATTTGTCGTCTCCAACTAATTTCGAACAATTTTTTTCGCGAAAAAAGGGTTTCAGTTTCGATGCTATTTTTTCGTATTTCGAGCACCAATTGGGATAGCTCGCAGAGGGTATGATGAATGAGAGAACTCTAGTGCGAAGTCGCCTTTTGTTTTTGTGCTACATAGAGCCAGACATAGAGCCAGACCAGAATGCTGGATAATTAAATTACGGTTTATTTTCATTGAAACCGTCCAATAGCGCAAAATGTTCATGAATATCAATGAACGCTTAATTATCAGAACGAAATAACGAAAATTACAAACCAATGCGGTAGGCGGACGCAAGCCGACTCGGCACAGAATACTACTGCAGATGCCGGCTAGAGCGGGAAAGAGAGGAATTGGCTTCATGAGAAAATCCGTGTAAATTCCGATCAAAATTACCATTATCTAAATTGACTGAAATATTATAACAATAGAAAATACAAACCTGCATGAACAAGAAAAAGTTGCGAATCTTGGCTTGATTGGGTGGAGTTTGCTTGATCAAACAGTAAAGCGAAACTAGCCAGCTACGCTCGCTGCGCTCGCTCGCTGGCTAGGTGTCGCCGGGTTATCGCAGTCATCTGCAAGCGCTTCGCATCGCCGGGATATCCCGGTAAAATGCAAACGCTTCGCGAGAGAGCCTTGTACGATGAGTTTGAGCCGAGTTATAGCGATTTTTCAAAAGCGTGACACACGTTACACACAGACACACAGACAGACACTAAGATATGTTACTTCTCAAGTAACAAGATTAAGAAAGGAAGAAAACGCTGATTGCGCAATTGTCTCCTTTAATAATTAACAAGCATTCGAGAAAATGATGTGTGTCATATCCAACGATGAAATCATTGCAGTCATCAGCTGTTTTCACCCCCCCTATAGAGCTCCTTTTATGGACCCCCAAATATGATAATTTTTTTCACGAACAAAATGGAAATTTGAATTATAAAAAGGTGTTTCGGTATTCAGCGATCCATCTTACCGAGCGTTTTTTTCTGTGTTTGGATAAGGAAAAAAAGGATATTGCGAGAACCACCGTAGTATAACGTGAGGGGTCAGAGTACAATCGAGCGGCTATTAAATTGATTAAAATGGGACAGTACTGAGAAGATGCAATAATCCTTAGGTACATCTAACGTATACGGGCGGATTGAGTGGATTGCGGAGGAGGCTGTCAACGGGAGTGCCTTCGGGGCCGCTTCCGTCGAGAGTGTTCCAGGCGCCGTTCACGCATATGACCTCGCTGTCGAAGATGCGACCGAGCAGATTTCCCGTGCCCGCCTCCGTCTGCAACAGATGAGGTGATAAGATGTTTCAGAAAAACTAAAGTTTAAATTTTTGGTTCAGACATGAAAACTCAGAAAAGGACATTTTCTAAAAATTCATATCAAATACTGTCCATTTTACAGATATCTTTTTTATTTAGTATTCTTACAATTCTTTGTTAGAATGATAGTTCCTGCGGCAGCAGGATATGCTATCCGCGCTCGGAGAAAATGGCTACTTGAATTAATTCAGCCCGAATTTTTTATATTCCGCCTTTATTTACATACTCTATTCACATATGTTGAATTTTTAAACAAGTAAGTTTAATGATAAATGATAATGTCTTGTTACCTCGACGAACATTACGAATCCGGTCCCGCAGTCTATCGACGTGGCAGAGATCACAGGAGGAGGGCGAACATTGCAACCGGTGTTTGTCTTTAAAGATACATCAATTATTCACCTGACATTTAATCCCTGGGAGTGTAGGATGGCAACTTTAGAAACTAAAGGTAACAGTTTCTAAATTGATCAAATTCCCCGTTCAGCAGTGTTCAGCCTGCTTTGCTCTGATGAAACATAGCAATTTTTCACGTATCACTTCATTTTGCGACATTCACTCAATATCGGTGAAGGGAGAGCGTAGGTGAAATGCTCAAAGCTGCTCAAAACTAGCTTGGTTTCCCTTCGAAGAGGGTTGGGTTTGTCCCTTGGAGTCATGCACCAAGTTTATAATTAAAAAAATATAACTCATAAATACTCACCGTGCATTGCGTTGTTACCGGATACATGGGGCACTGCTTCATTGCAGGCATTGCGGGGATCCCAGGTTCCGCTGGAAATCCCATTATTTGAAAAACTTAGAATCGTTCATGCTAGAATGGTGGATTGCTGCGAATTTCTTGCTTTGTCAGGGTTTCTCCTGATTTTGGTTCTTTCTGCTTCCCTAATGCAAAGGTAAAGGAAAAATGTAAAGTACTAGTATCCTCCCCCGTGCTCGCGGGAGGATACTGCTAGGACAGTATCGCGATCCGATTCCCTAATAGACCGGGCAATATAACTCACGGTGCTTCGTGGGTACGCAGGCTGCGGCCGCTGCTACAATGAACGATAGCACGACGAGGAAACGCATACCTGACAGCTTACCGTCTTAGTTATGGGATTTATGAGAATCATGAAAATACTATGTTGGCCGGAAGTAGACAAACAAACTTCTACACTTCCAAAAATTTGAAAGGAAATTCTCCTAACTTGATAAAAATAAGCTGAGAGCACATTCAGGATGAATGCGTCAGATAAAGAGACGGTAAAGCGATGGATAAAAGTCACATAATTGTGGGGAGATTGGGGTTGATGCTGCACCGGGGCAGATAAAAAGGTGATGAGGGACAATGGCTATCTCTTGGTTAAGCGATGAGAGAAAGAGAGGGAGTGAAAGTGGATAAAATTGAAAATCGCAAGGATAGGGAAGGGGCGATGATGCTAGGTGCAAGAGGACGAGATGTTTTGTTCCCATGATAACCTACTCTAGAACGATAACCTACTCTAGAACGCATTTCACCGCAAGGTATTACAATCCGTCTGACGGCCACCAAGTGTTGTGATACGACTGTGAAATCGCTTGACGTGGATACACCTTATTCCTTTTGCCTTCATTAGTATTTCATTACATATTCTCCAAATTGAATTCCTCTTCGCTCCATGCTTGGCTGGGTCTGCATATACTAGGTCTCCCTTCACCTCGTTGTTCTCTTCAGAGAAGCGCGAATATTGAGGATTTTTTCAAAATTTATTTCACATGATCCAATGAAATTGAGCATTGAAGGGAAGATCCGATGGCGCGGTGGTGAGAAAGGTGCAAGTTGTCACTTTCGGTTCTACCCGACACTATGATCTACGGCTGGGCCAATATCCTTTCTTCTCATTACCCGGAGAAAGTGAAAGATATCATGATTAACGCACGGGGGAAGGGGAAATGAAGAAATAGATCATTATTTTATGCCCATTGTTTTTTGTTCAACTAGTGCTGCGAAATTTCCGAGAAGCACAATGAAGTCTGAAATCAATGAAAAGAATCAGAAACCGAAGTCGTTCGTTTGTTTCCGTTACCGATCAATTAACAATGAGGTGCGAATCTGTTCATATGGGCGACATGTAAATTGATAACGATAGCAGTGCTAGGAAGAAGAAGATGTGTATGTATCTCAGTGTGCTACGAACGGTGTCGACGTCTAGACGAAAATGAGGGAGACGATCTCCCTCATTCCCTCCCCCTCTCTTCGCTCCACAGTGGTCAAAATGAGAGAGATCATCTCCCTCATTTTTGACTAGACGTCGACACCGTTCGCGTGCCTTAATCTCTGCATTGCACGTAGACGGGAGGATTCAAGACATGAGTGAGGATTCCGTCAACGGGTTTGCCTTCGGGGGATATCCCGTCCACTGTGTTCCAGCCGCCATTCACGCATATCAGCTTGTTATCGAAGATGTAGCCGATCAGGTCGCCAGTGCCGGCCTGCGTCTGCAACAACAGTGGTAAATGGGGGACAGATTTTTGAAGAAAAATTCCGTCTTTTTCGCATTCGCTAGCGTGGGCAAGCAACTTTTAAAAAAATCTGAAATAAAATTATATAGACGTCTTACGTCGGAGGAGTGGCCGCAGAGCATCCGTTATTCGCCTGCAACGATACATCAATTAGATGCCTGAAATCTGTTACATCTGACATTTTAATTCGGTCTATACTGTCCAAATGCCCCTTGCTTTTTTTGTTGAGCGATTTCGATTTTTGACCTGTTACAGACCTCCGTTGAGCTTAGTGGAGTCCCTTTTCGAGAAACGCATCACCTGTTTTGAGCGATGTGAACTTTCTGTGTGTTGGTTTCTTGGAGTCATGCACCATGTTTACAATTATTTTAAAACGCGTTCTCTGTAAGAACGCAGTGATTTTGATAGGAGAGTGTACAAAAATTTCGAAATCATCAACTGGGGCTCAAACTTCACCAACATGATCCCTAGGAACGGTAATTACGATTTTTGAACTTTGATCCCAAAAATTTTGATCTTTGATCTTTGATCTTTCAAAAAATAAATTTCAGATATCCCTATCATGTGATAGCTCATTCGAAAGAGCATAAAAAGTTATGTAAAAATTCCAAATTTCATGCATTTTCGTTTATATTGGTTCAAGTTATGTCTTAAAGTATGATGATTTTTTCCAATTTTGACGAAAATTGATGTGGCTCCCCACTTTGCTATGATTTGCAGGCCACAAATTCGAGATATTTTGTGTATTTTGTGATATAAAAAAATATAAGAAACTTAGAGGGGCATATTTTCACGGAGATTGTGTTCATATTTTGATCCAACCATGGCCATCTTTGCCTATTTTCACTAAATCGTCCATACTGAGAGGGCTCAGAATGTTTCACCAACACTTGTTTATGCCTCTAATGATGTTTTTCCGTTATAATGAACCATTTTACGAATTTTCATCAACAATTTGCCTATATTTTGGGTCATGACTTACCTCGACTTTTTTCACATAAGGGTCCCCCCTTATGTGAAAAATCGGTTAGGAGTCTTATTAGAATTGACCACAATAACATGTATGTTTGCACTAAAAGTAACATAAAACTGATTTTTGAGCACACTTACATACTTTTTAATAGGTCTGAGGTTCTATTTCATCCTTCCCCTCAACATGGATTTTCACATAAGGGGGGACCCTTATGTGAAAAAAGTCGAGGTATGTCATGACCCAAAATATAGGCAAATTGTTGATGAAAATTCGTAAAATGGTTCATTATCACGGAAAAACATCATTAGAGGCATAAACAAGTGTTGGTGAAACATTCTGAGCCCTCTCAGTATGGACGATTTAGTGAAAATAGGCGTAGTTGGCCATGGTTGGATCAAAATATGAACACAATCTCCGTGAAAATATGCCCCGCTAAGTTTCTTATATTTTTTTATATCACAAAATACACAAAATATCTCGAAATTGTGGCCTGCAAATCATAGCAAAGTGGGGAGCCACATCCATTTTCGTCAAATTTGGGAAAAATCATCATACTTTTAGTCATAACTTGAACCAATATTAACGAAAATGCATGAAATTTGGAATTTTTACATAACTTTTTATGCTCTTTCGAATGAGCTATCACATGATAGGGATATCTGAAATTTATTTTTTGAGAGATCAAAGATCAAAGATCAAAATTTTTGGGATCAAAGTTCAAAAATCGTAATTACCGTTCCTAGGGATCATGTTGGTGAAGTTTGAGCCCCCTGCGATGTTTTTGAAATTTTTGTACACTTTCCTATCCAAATCACTGCGTTCTTACAGAGAACGCGTTTTAAAGAGCATGAACAATCACCGTGCATTGTGTTGTTGCCATATATGCTGGGCACTTCTTCATTGCTGGCATTGCGGGAATCCCGGGTTCCGCTGGAAAATAAACATTATTTATAAAAAAAATTACTGTCGTACTTGAAGGCTTGAAGGCTTGCTTGAAGGGTGGATTGCTATTTCTGGCTTTAACAGTTTCTCTCGAAATTTTGGTTCTTTGTCCTTCCCTAGACCGGGAAAGAATATACTCACGATGCTAGGTGGGTATGCAGGCTGCGGCAGCTGCAACAATGAAGGATAGCTCGACCAGCAATCGCATATCTGACAAATTTATCATCTTGGGTATGATCATGTCCGCGGATCATGGCAATAAAAAGAAGGCAGACGGAATTCAAAGATCTACTCTCTCACATTGGTTGAAACAAACAAAGATAAATTCCAAACAACGTTTTGTTCGAAATGGAAAACTACCTAACATGATAAAAACACATGCTGAGATCATATTGAGGATGAAAGAATCAGGTAAAGAGGCAGTAAAGTGATAGATAACTGCCACATAATTGTGAGGAGATTGCTGCACCAAGGATAATGTGAGGGACAATGGCTATCACTTGGCCGAGGGAGGAGGTTGCGAAGAGAAAGGAGGGGGGATAACCTGATAAAATTGAAGAGGCAAGGAGGGGGAAGGGCGAGGATGCGGGGTGCTAGCGGACGAGATGTTTTCGCCCCCCTTGGTTCCTCCATGTCACTTCCTCCATGTCAGCAGGATACCAAAACCTAATCTACTAGAGTTTTTACGCCTCTACATAAGCTTTTGTATCGTCAACGCTGCAACTGATAAATTGCGAGTCGTGGTAGATGTCACTGTCCGATCTACTCGACATTATGATCTACGGTCTCCTTTCTTCATATTGAAAGTGAAAGGTCTGGTTATCAGCGCGCGCAATGAAAGGGTTGTGTCACAGAGCAGGTGAAATGAAGCAACCGATCCATTTTTTTTATTTCCAAGAGTCGTTGCGGTTCTGAGATTACTGGGAATGCTCATTCCGAGATCTCTGATCTAATTTGCAAGGAATAATAAAAATATTTCGTCTAAAATCAATGCAAAGAATCAATAACCGATGTCGATTGTTTGTTACCATTACCGATTAATTGAAGCGAGAAAAATGAGAAGTGGCTCTTCGTTGCGTGGCCCTTTGCGATGTCGGCACCATTGACATGTTGCTGAGAGGCTGAAACAGAATTTGGTTTATTTTTTTAAATAGGCTTTATCTTTTCCGATTATTTCATTAATATTAATTAAATACTGCTTGACCTCAACGCCGCCCAGTGCGCGTCTGCGAATCTTGCGCAGCATCGCGACGATAATCGCGCGGTAGGTGGGTGTGACTCCGAGGAGGATGAGATTGTGAACGATGGGATGAAAGGCTGTGACGCCGAATAGTGAAAGTACGACCTCTGTAATTTCCAATCGTGTTGTTATTTATTAACTTTGTTCATAGTTCAAAAAAATATCCAATCGTGATAGCACATTAACGACCACCGCAAATTAACCAGTGAATGATAATAACCAATTATCTAGAAGAAAACGGAAATATACCGAATGAGATGCACTCGCACAGCTGACTGGCGAACATAATTGTTATCGGCGCAGCGATCATGAAAAATGGCGCGAGTAACTGAAGAATGCTATCAAACCCGAAACCAACTACCGGAAGCCAGTACCGGATCCGGTACCAAACCTGAATGAACAGAATGCGAAGCGATCGACGAATCTTGCGTATGGCTGACTTGCTGTGAGTGTTCTGAGCACTTGCGTTACAATTAGAAAGCAAATGTGTCCCACATCTCGATGTAATACGTAGTACTTGTGGAGAAATATGATCAGGAAAGAGACAACAGCTGCCGGAATCAACTGAATGTGCTTAGATTTTGCTCGTTTCAGAGCTGCAAACCGTAACGACAGCAGTGATGAAGAAGAGAATGAGGTCCCCGCTCGATCACCCGTGAGAGATTGTAGGGACTCTGAAACATGAACTACCTCGAGGATGAATCAAATTGAGGCACCCACCGTGATCATTAGCATGTCAACTTGTGAGGAATCGAAGGGCCACACCGCATAAGCAATTGTGAGTACGAGCGGAATTAACAGTGTTGAGAAGACTAGCAATCGGCTTTCCCACTGAACAAATCATTTCGAAAAGACAATGATCAGTTTCGATGGTGAAATTCGCTGACACGAACTAGCACACTTCCGTAACAGCATTGAGTGAAAATCAGCTGCCGATAGTAAATCCTATGAATTCGCACTCACTGTGCTCAATTTCCCGTTTTCTGAAAGCAGAGTTTGATGGCGGAAGAAGATACAAAAGAAAATGGATGCTGCTAGCCAGACATAGAGTAATGTTAGGATGCCCTGAATAAATGAATATTGTTGCAATTGTTGCAAAGGTGTGTACGGTCATGAATATCAATGGACAATGAATGAATGAAACTAGAAAAAATACCAAACCAAAGCTGTTGGCGGACGCAGACCGATTTGACACAGAATGCCAGTACAAATTCCGGCGAGCGATGGAAAGAGCGGAATCGGCTTCATGAGCAAATCCGTGTAGATTCCGATCGATATCACCATAATCTACAATATATCTATTCGAATTTCAATAGAAAAATGGTAGCTGAGAGAGGATCGAAAAATATCAAACCTGCATGAACAAGAGATAGTTTCGAATCTTGGCTTGATTCGGCGGAGTCTGTTTGATCAAACAATAAAGCCTAGCACGCAATCGTCCTAGCACGCAATCGTCGACGCAGGTTCGAATCCCGGCGACGGCTAATCTTTTGCCGGATTTTATTTCGACCCAAAATGATGTTTTTTCGGCATGAAACCACTTTTGACATGTTAGTAGGTTATATTTGCAATGTCTTGCCACTTTTCAAGGGAAATTACGATCATTTCTATCAACGACATTTTTTACATAAGGGTCCCCCCTTATCTGAAAAATCGAAGGTTGGGGTCATGTCGAAATTGAACGGCAAAAAAGAAAAAATGAAAGTTCAAATTTTTGGCTGAAGTGTATCCCACCCCTAGGGAGTAACCACAAAAAATTTCAGCTCGATTAGACCATTTTGAACTACTGTGCCACATCCCCTCCGGATCCTGACGTTCTTAGGTGGACCGCGTTTTAAAGGCTATTTTGAAGTCAAAAAACTGTAGGACCAACGCCTGCCAGCTTGTAACAGATGTGTGGAACGCCATCCGCAAAATTCTACTACAGTTTAGTGCTTCAGTTTTACGATGTGTATATGCATCTAATGCTAACGAAATTTTTTTTGTTTACTATGTGTTTACTATATATCGATCATCAGACATGGAAAACAACAGATGAATGAAGGGGAGAATGCTATTGGGAAGTGGCCCTTCGCTGTGCAGACCGCTGTGATGACGGGACCATTGACATGTTCGATTGAGGCTGAACCACATCATAATTAGTACAGGATTCATTCCCCGGTCGTAATGACTAATAATATTTGTTGATTTGCACATAATTTAAAAAAAATTATAAACACGCTTGACCTCAATGCCGCCCAGTGCGCGTCCGCGAATCTTGCGCAGCAGAGCGGCGATAATCGCGCGGTAGGTGGGCGTGATACCGAGGAGGATGAGATTGTGAACTATAGGGTGAAAGGCAGTGATGCCGAACACGCCGAGCACCACTTCTGCAGTTGCTTGTTGTCAGAAATTTAGAAATTTTTTTCTTTGTCTAGTGTATATTTATATCATGTTTAATGCAAGTGAGAGAGTGGTGGTCAAGATTATTTTGGTAAATCGATTACAAAAAACTATCTTCGTAGGCAAGATATACCGTTCGGAATGCACTCGCAGAGCGGGCTGACGAAAATGAAGGTCATCGGGATGGCGACCATGATAAATGGAACCATCAACTGAATGAAGATCAGAATAAGATACTGTATCAACCGCGGTCATACAAATTCCTTGCTTTAAACGAACGATGAAATAATAACCTGAATGAGTAGAATTCGCAAGGATCGGCGAATCTTCTGTATGGCCGACTTGCTGTGAGTGTTCTGAAGTTTCGTCTTTTCTCGCGGAATGAAAATACCGCAATCATAGATGTGGCAAGGACTCACGTCTCGATTCAGAACATAGGACATGTGGAAGAAAAAGGACAAGAAGAGAACTACAGCGGCAGGAATGAACTGAATGTGCGGCTGTTTGTGCCAAAAAAAAGAATGCAAAGCTTCCAACCGTAACAACCACAGTGATGAAACCGAGAATAAGATTGGTGCGTGCGATTATAAAATGCGGCCCGCGCTCGATCGCCCATCCGAGGTTGTAGGGACTCTGCAAATGACGAATATGACAAAAATAGCACACAGTAGTTGTTAGCTGTTCCCACCATTTTGAAACAACACAATGACATTGACAATTCTGAAATATTCCTCACATTGATCATTAGTTCATCGACATGCGTGCCATCAAATGGCCACGCAGCATACGCACATGCGGGTACGAGTGGAATGAATAGTGCCGAAAAGACCAGCAACCGGCTTTCCCACTGAACATCAGATTCGCTATTTCAACGTTTGATTCTCTGATTATGCTGTAACATCCGCCCTTACTTTGCCCAATTTCCCATTGTCAGATAGCAAAGTTTGATGTCGGAAAAGTATGCAGAATCCGATCGCAGCCGCTAGCCATACATAGAGCAAGATTAGGATGCCCTGAAAATTATAATCATAAATGGGGGGAAAATAAGAAAAAAAGGACCAGAAATAAAACGTTGAGAAAGAAAGGATTATGATACCAAAACAGTTGGAGGTGGAATAATCCTGCACAGAATTCCAGGGCAAATGCCAGCGATTTCGGGAAAGAGCGGAATCGGCTTCATGAGAAAATCCGTATAGATTCCGATAGAAATAACCATGATCTAAAAAGAGCAGATGGTTGATTGAGAAATAATAAACCAAAAAATCTCAAACCTGCATAAACAAGAGAAAGTTGCGGATCTTGGCTTGATTTGGCGGAGTCTGTTTGATCAAACAAAAGAGTGAAATAATATTGAGACATGCAAAATAGCACATGTAACACGGTTTCACGAATGGACTGCGCTTGCTCGGAGATGTAAACCATCAACAATCTCTGACTTTGGTGCCCGTATGAAATTGTAACCAAGTTCGCAGCACGAATCACCTGTTTCGATCTAACTTCAAGCGACGGACCTCGAAATGTCGCTGGCAAACGGCTGAATTTTGAGGGAAGTATTGCCTACGTAATCGTGGCTCGGCGTAGATATTGATGAATTTTTAAATTTTATCATGTGCTAGAAGAATAACAAAACGTGAGCAATACTTCGAGATGCAAAAAATTTACCCTCACAATAATGTTCTTTCTGGTAGCTGGTTGATGTTTTCAGGGGCGTTTCTCCAGCAGTTACCGCACAATTCCCTGTACCTTCAGATGGACTGTAGCGACATGTCAATTCAAATGCTATTGACTGGTCTATGAACATTAATCTCTTGATCCCATTTCATGTTTGCCGAGGGGGTCAATCACGTTCTGATTAAAAATCCCTCATCCCGACACCGTGTTTGCCCACTGCTCATCCGATCCCTCTCGCAACACAATTTCTCTAATCGCCCCCGCTATCCAAACACGCGGATAATGAGATCATCATCGGATCACTAACCGAGAATCTATTCAAATCTCACGTAACATCCACGAAAATACTGCCCATTGGAATGCCATTAGATTGTACACCTTCAATCATCTCCTTCGGTATGATTGGAACTTGAAAATAAAGGAAATTCACCAACGTTTATCGTAAAGAAGTAAGTCTTTCGAAATATGGTGTTTCTATGAATGCTGAAAATAAAACCGGAAGCAGAATGTGCGAACCAACAGAACACTGTAGAAATTAATGCAAGAAAATGTGCTTGATCTCGGTCCGCTCAATTAGTGCACAAAAAGGGATCTCGAAATCGGCGTCTTTGCACTGCGCGCAAATACACCCTGAAACAGATCTCATCGCATCTGCAAGATATCATTCATCATCTCCATCAATGATGGTGACGATCTGACAGGTGAATCCAAGAATACACTTGATCACTCACCATTAGCTCTGTGATGTCACCTACGCATTTGCCCATTACTTCGTTTCACGTTATGTTCCGCTGCAAAGGTTAAAATCGCATTTAGTGCTCGGCGATGGCTTCGATACGATCATTACTACTATTAGTGGCAATCTCCATCGATCGAGCACTCTCGCAGACTTGCGCCCCCGGTGGCATTGTCGGTGAGCAAATGTAGTACAACAATTTTTCAACTTTTTTTGGAAAACAATCGGGCTGATGCTTAAAAATGTGCGCACAGACGTATTGGTTTGCAGTCAACGCACATCTGTTGTTCTGGAATAACAGCGAGTAGTGTTCATATCCGTCAAGATTTTAATTGTGCGCAGTGCAGGTGCTTGCCTCTACCTCGTGCCCGGAGACATGACCACCGCTATGTGCCCGCCCGGGAATCGCTGCCTCATCAATCTGCCCCGACCTGGTACGTTCATATTTTCATGAAATTTTTCTTGTATTTGCCACTTGAAAGACATTTTTCAAAGACAATCGCTTGAACTGTTCACTCTTTTCTTGATATTTTTACCGAGTAATACATGTGAAATTGTCATGACAGTGTGCTGCGTGGACGCGTTCATCCTGCTCCCGACCCTTCCGACCGACCCTCCCACGACTGTGACGACTACGACCCCGACGACCACGACAACAACGACTACTGCTGCCCCTGCAGCAGACGATACCTGTTTTGACCTACTGAACCCAGTGACAGGCGCTTCTGATTGCGCCGCCAAGTAAGTATATTAGTAGGAATTAGCTAGTTTGATGCGTCATGATTTGGATCCGGAACTTTGCATTTTGATGGAATGAGGAGTATTTTTAGACGCGCCCTTTGCTCGGACCGCACGTACTACGAAGTGATGTCCGTGCAGTGTGCGGCGACGTGCGGATTTTGCTCATCAACCCCAAGTGCTCCGACTGGACCAAGTGAGCATTAGTTTCCATATTGGAGCCTTTATATTGTTGTTTAGAGGTGAGAATCGTTATTGTAAATAGTAGATATAAGCTATTGCAGCCTGCGCCGACCAAGTGGATCCTGCCACGTGTTCTGTCGAGCGCACGGACTGCAGAGGATGCCGAGTCACCACGTCGACAACCTGCAAGTCCGCCTGCTCCAAAATGTACGATCTTTATCGATTTTAAGTACACGATTCTATTCATTGCGCCACGAGTAAAAAGCCCCAATTCAATAAGTAGGGGCCACAACGCAGGTAGACGATTTTACACTATGGAGTCAAAAATATGTTCAAACTATCCCTCATGGACCCAATAACATCACGTTTTTTACCGTCAGTCGATATCTTTTCTCAGAGGCGTGCTACAGCTCGAGAAGTACGCGCGGAACGCACTGGGGAAGAGAGGGGAAAGGCGAGACGAGAGGGAAGGGGGCGGAGCCTTATTTGCGTGTGCCTCTCTCCCTCCTCCCGCTCTCTCGCTCGCCTCCCCCCGCGCATCTTCAAACAAAAAGCGCACCCTTTTAACGCATGATAAAAAATCTAATTTTTTCTCTAAAATTCCTAAAATATTCGAATTAGTCGAAAAATTACTGCTCAAACAAAACTTTCACATGGGAACCCCTCAAAACGACCTATTCCCTTCTTTTAAATTCAAATTTGACCTAATTACTGATGCTATGCAAATTTTGGGCAGTGCTCAATCGATTCGGGACCGTATTAGCTATCCAGAGCAACTTCGATCGAGAGATTTCGTTGAGAATGAAGCTTGCGCTTTTGGTTTCTCGCGTTTTGTCTCACAAAAGTGGGCGGAGCTTGTGGCCCCTATCAATAAGATCGTAGAAACAGAAAATACAGGGTCGAGAGAATAGGAAGGAATCGCCATTTTGATTGTGTATATTTTCGTTCAACACACATGAACTGATCAAATATTTGACTACTGATAAATTTAGTCGTCAGTTGATCCGAATGTCTTTGCAGGGCGAGCTACTGCGAGATGCCCGCATATAAATCCCTCATGGCCGCGCAGTGCCCGCAGACGTGCGGGCTATGCAAATACAGGAAACCCTCAGTAGCACCACCAACTGGTCAGCTTTTCCCCCTACATTTCTTCAATTGAAAAGTTTGATAATAGCTATTTCAGGCTGTGTCGACTTGCTCAACCCCGCCACTGGCTACTCCGATTGCCGGCAAAAGTATGTTTGGGTCAATCATTTTAATTTTTGAAACCCATATTCACTTTTTGCATACGAAAATTGCAAGATAAGAGCTATAAGAGCTTGACAATTTTATCGTTAACGGAGAAATTGCAGGTCGGCTCTCTGTCGAGAGAGCCGCTATTCTCATGTCATGGCCGTGCAGTGTCCGCGCACCTGCGGACTCTGCCCCACTCTGAATGCCGATGATTTGTCCTTGAAACTTCGGGCCTTTCGCTCCAAGTTTTATCCGCCGTTCACGCACTTTCTTGGTTGAAAAAGGATTTCGTTGTAGTTTTATTATCCGCCACGGGTGAAATTGTCTTGCCGTTGTGTTCATCTTTCATAATTCAGATAAATGGATTTATCGAGCATTTGCCGGAAAACGGAGATATGCGATTGTGGTTGTCTTTCATTCTGTTGGAGAATTCGCTGAAACCCGAAAGATCATTCGTGTGGCCACTAGCAGCACATACCCCAAGTCGATATCTTGTATTTTAGTCCGCAGCGGAAGATGTTCAATACGAAGCTGCAATTTTTGTGTTATTTTATGCCAAGACTCCCCCTCCCTCCCCCGACTCACTCTCGATATGGTAGCACGTAGTAGCACGTTATTAGAGGAGCAATCAGCGGCGAAAACGATACCGTCTGGAACAGGTGAAAGATAAGGGAAAGCTAAAGTGACATCCACAATCAAAGCAATTGTACGGTTGTCAAGCAGCTGCGCATGATTGTGTACAACCTGCATCATTATATGAGCGACTATCTAAGAAATTGAACATATGCCTGGAACTTGGAAAAAGGGCTATCTCGGGAATCATCTCCATACTTGCACAAGTGATAGGGCTCGGTGACCTGAGAAGGTATGCCACATTAGAGCTGACCGCGACGCGTCTGAGCCGCGCTAGAGCGCGCCAAATTCAAATTAATATTTTTGGAAAAATTTTCCCTGGGCATCAAATCGCTTCGAATTTCGTGGCAATCGACTCCTAAGTGCATACTGATCATTTTGTATATTGATTGCCAACCGGGTCGATTTCGTCATCATTATGAAAAATTCCTTTCAAATTTTCAAAATTGTCGCTACAATCAGGGTTTGAATTTTGGGAACTTTTTATTTTTGAATATAGTACTTCCTTCAAAGGAGTATAAAACAAAATCTTAAAACCCGAAAAAAATTGGTACCGCAAAGACGAAAATCCAAAAAGTATGTCTCCGAATGCTGTTTGCAGGTAAGGATTGTTGCCTTTCCTCACTTCATTTAT
>LS488619.1:605473-713663 GCA_900490705.1 Pristionchus arcanus | reverse complement strand
TTTTGGACCATGACCCCGGGTTCATGGTGATGGGCCATTTTTGAGGCATGAACCCCGGGTCATGGTCCAAAAAATCCGGAAATTTTTTTATATTTGAAATAGACTTCTATGTTGCATATAATTACGATAATGACCTCACTTTTTATTTCTGCTATATATTCGTTCGATTTCATATAAATGAAGTGAGGAAAGGCAACAATCCTTACCTGCAAACAGCATTCGGAGACATACTTTTTGGATTTTCGTCTTTGCGGTACCAATTTTTTTCGGGTTTTAAGATTTTGTTTTATACTCCTTTGAAGGAAGTACTATATTCAAAAATAAAAAGTTCCCAAAATTCAAACCCTGATTGTAGCGACAATTTTGAAAATTTGAAAGGAATTTTTCATAATGATGACGAAATCGACCCGGTTGGCAATCAATATACAAAATGATCAGTATGCACTTAGGAGTCGATTGCCACGAAATTCGAAGCGATTTGATGCCCAGGGAAAAATTTTCCAAAATTATTAATTTGAATTTGGCGCGCTCTAACGCGGCTCAGACGCGTCGCGGCCAGCTCTAATGTGGCATACGTTCTCAGGTCACCGAGCCCTATCACTTGTGCAAGTATGGAGATGATTCCCGAGATAGCCCTTTTTCCTAGTTCCAGGCATGTGAAGACATTTGTTCAAAATCTCAGATAGTCGCTCATATGTTCCTGCACTGGTGTCGAGTCGACAATGTTCAGCTGGCACAGTAGAAAGTTAACAACCCCAACCAAGAAGAGCACGGGAAGAATGGCTTGTAGTGTGAGCACCTCAACCGATGTATACCAATTTGTAATAGTATTACGCAATGTGTGGTAAATCTTTTTGTAGGGGATGGAGACTTCAAAAGTCTTCAAAAGTAAGTTTTAATAATATTGTAAATGGGCGATTGAGAAGCTGCTTCAGCAAAAAAAATAACCTTGGCGAGCGTGCTGTGAATTCGCATTGTTTTGCTGCTCATTTGGGGAGATTGTTCGCGGATTTTCGCGAGCACCTGAACAGTTTCTTCCTTTTATTTCGAAAATGCCCCCTCTGACTTTTGCCCGCAACAATACGACTGCCGCAAGCGTGGGAGCACTTATGGCGCATATTCCCGCAATTGCCGCCATCGGTTTCCACTGGAAGATGCTGCGATTGCCTGCAAAAGTTTTACATCAGCAAAAATTCAGATAACAAATACGATTTTGCTAGTCGGCTCACCTTGAATCTCGTACTGATCAAAGCTGTAATTAGGTTTCGCGACGGCGATCGCTCGTCTAACGACGTTGACATTATCAAGACCGAACAAGTATGGCGTCTGAAATTGAGAATGTTTCTCTCGGAAAACAAATTTTCTCGGAATTCACCAGCGCCGCGAGTGTAGTCGCGTACACAATCAGGCAGGTGAGAAAGACTCGTGACGGTAGTGGAGTTGGTCTGGACGAAAAAACCATTGTTTAACAGGTGAGGTAACGATGCAAAGATATCTCGACAAGCCATGCACGGAAATAATTATCAAAGACAACCTGTCGAGAATGTAGAGACGGAATGCGAATGAGATAGCATTGAGAAACAGCGATTGTGCAAACGTGGACAGCGTAACGATGAAGAGGCAGTGGCAGAAGAAACCTGAACAGCTGAATATAATGAATGATTGTGCTGGCAAATACTTCCCATTTTCTCGATTCACATACCTGTCCTAATGATCAAGACTCACCCGAGACAGACGCGCATGCCCCAATGTAGATGTAGACTACCATTTCTCCGACTGGAATGATCCTGCAAAATGAGGATTTGAGAAATGGTAATGATGGTTGCTTCTGAAGGTAGGCAAAGAGAAAACCTGATCATAAGCATGAGCGACGTAGCAGCGGCGATTAGATCCATCACGACGGTATTGACCAGAAGCACCGCGTAGCATCTGTGAACACGTGATTGTAATCGAATTCGATGACACAATATCTCTCGCCACTCTGTCAGGTGAGGTAAAGATAAAGGTCTATCCACGTCAAGCGATTTTACAGTGACAATACAACGCAAGGTGGGACCCGCCGGTAAGGTCAGGTGTTAGACGGCCTGCAATACCCTGTGGTCCATCGCTTCTAACGTAGGTTTCCTGAGGGAGGGATAAGTAATGATTGGACGGATTCTTCATTATGACAGGCGTTGCTATGAAAGAACCTCAACGACGTCGGCGATCCGAATGCGATTGCCAATAGTAGCACGAAATTGGCAAGGATCGCTGCCGAGTCGACCGTCGCATGGATAATTATGAAGATAAGGTCGTGGAGAGGAATCGGTGAAGGAAGCATGGCAAGAGTAGAGATTACACTGACGACGGCGTAGGCTGAAGAGGCAGACAGGTGAAAAACAAGATGGCGAGAATCACCTGGCGATAAATGCGGATAAAATCGGAGGACATCTATATACTTTTTTAAAATTCGACCATAAAGTTTAGAATCACAAAAGTTGAATAATTCATGCTAACTATTTGGTAAGATTATATTTACTTGCCGCCAAAAGAATCTTTGATTACTCCGATAGATGGATTTATCGAGCTCGCGTCAAAACACCTTCAAATGAGGTTTGTTAACGGTTGTGACTAGCCGAGCTGCGCTCGCTAGGGGTAAACCGTAAGATTTTAGTATAATTGCACACTTTTCCTGATTTTTCTGAACTTGTCTAGCGGAGATTCGGCCCATTTTTAGCTATTTTTGAGTTTGCGTGCTAGATGCGCCGGGTTTGACGTGCTTCCCTACTACTCCCCAGCACAACCTCCTTCATGGGAAATGCCTTTGCTCCGGCCGGGACTCGAACACCCAACCTCTTGTTTGCAAAACCACCCTCTTACCGCCTGAGCCATGAATTACACTTTACAATGCTTCACTACCACTTCCTACCACTCCCCACTACATGGCAAATAGGTTTGCACCGGCCGGGACTCGAACCCCCAACCTCCTGCCCGCTAGTCCGCTCTTTTACCACCTGCGCCACGAATTAACAGCTGAAAACCACTTTATGACACTCCCCGACCATTCCCGAACACTCCTGCAGCAAGCTAAAAATCCGGCAAAAGACCTGCCCTGGACGGGATTCGAACCCGCACCTCTCGAATGGTTACGTCCCGAGCACTCGTCCGACACTCCATTTTACAATTTAGACATTAAAAAAGTCGGGCTTAAATACATTTTCATGCGCGGCAATAGAGTTTAGGTGTATCTCGTCGAGTTAGGTTCGAAATGCACAACTCCCAGCCCGATCGGATCAGTACTTTTTTTGTTACAAGGCGGTACCTTAAATTGCCTAACTTGGACCCAGTGCCAGACCCATTCAACGGGGTCGGATCCAAAAAGTTCCAACTGTGAAAAGTTGCTTCATGGACGGTTACATACCACCCTGGTATTTACCACATCTTCCCGGGCCTTGTTTTCTCACACCAGCATTTTGCAAGTGAAGCGGTGAATTTTCGGACAGTCTATCGTTTATCTAAGGGAGAATAAGAGTTATCGGAGATAGGAGAGTGTGTGAAGCCAAATTATTCAGCGTGCTAGCTATCTATGCGAAGAATCTTGTGTTGTGGCTTAGCTCCCGTATCACTCAGTACTCGCTGGAATTTAATGCCTTATTCGAATCAACTCCCATATACTCCAAGTCGATATTTTGCGCTTCACCCTGCAACGAAAGCCCTGTAACTCGAGAAACAACCTGGCGTTAAATGCGGCGAAAAGGAGAGAAAATTCTCATAAACGAATTGTTAAGCGGGAGCGCTAAATTCGGACGACGCGACAAATTTAGAAGCACCAGGAAATGACTAACAATAAACGCACTTTTTTATTCCCCCGGGCATTATTTTACACCCAGCTATTCCGATTTTATGATTGTGCGCGAGATCAAGTTATTGTCAGTCTTCATCGGCCTACGCAAATAGTTTGGATTGTCAGTTGATTGCCAGTATTAGCAAACTCGTCGAAAATATGAGGTTTAGGATTCAGAACTTTCTCTCCAAGTTATATTCGTCTTTACACAGTATTTTTTTCAAGATTGAACAATAGTCGAAAAAAAAATACGTTTAGTTGTGATATGGAATGTCTTGCTTCCGAAAAAGTCGTAATTACCCCTATAAATATATTTATCAAGCGCAACTATTAACGATGTTTGCCGGCGGCTGTAAGTAGGGCTGTCAGAGTGGATTCATGTCTTCATTTCGAGGGCTTTTGGCGGATATACTGTGAGTAGTGATCAGACGGGTTTTTTCAGTCTGACAGGTCTAATTATGATCTGTCATAGGAACCTCATCACTCCGTGCTCGCTGAAACGAGAGCCCTCATTGGGATCAATGGCATTATGCATACCGCATGCCGATACTTTGCGCTGCCGTACGCATCGAAAGCTATGCAACACGAATCTACAACTTCTAGTTATTTTCAAGGTTGCAATCAGAATCTGACTCTCGATACGGCTGCACGTAGTAGAGCGTGATTAGAGGCGCTATGAGCGGAGTAAACGATACCGTCTGCAATCAGTGAGGGATTGTGTTCAGGCATTCATACTCAGTAATTCAGCAAAATATGACGGTATTGATGAATCAAAGGAGTTTCTGGACCAAATACCTAACCTGAATCATGTACAGTCAACAATGCTCAGTTGGCACAAGAAAAAATTGACGACTCCAACAAAGAACAACACAGGCAGATTGGCTTGAAGTGTAAGCACCCTAAAAGTGATACTACGAAACTTCGTGAGTATGATGCATTAGAGAATGGAAATGCCTCCTGCGTGATTGAAAAAAATGTTTTGCTGCTCATTTACAATTGAGCAGTTCCAACCTCTGCACAATAACTGTTGAGGCCGTACTACAACTTTATCACTTCTCCACTCCACGTGCACCCTGATAGTTTGATTCCCTCTCGCGTAGTTCGTACTAGAGAGTATCGTCCCTCCACTTGTTTGTCAATCACCCTTCAATCACCTCTCGTTTCATTCGCAGTACTCACTCTCTTCGCTATATTACAACATACAGACTTTGGCGCGATTTTCCCAATACCACTTCAACAAAATTCACTTGTAGATGTCGATTCGCACTGAAATACGGGGCGCTGCCTACTGGATTACATTCGATCATACGAAGAGGAAAAATGCGATCTCGTTCGATGTAAGTGCTTGCTCTTTTGGTTGAAGCTGAAGTGAATTATGATATCCTTTCCCTGTAGATGTACCATGATCTGTGTCGAGCAATGGACGACGCAAACGACAACGAGGAGACGATTATCACGGTTTTCACAGGTTTACTTCTCATTTCGTCTGCTCCCTGGTCAAAGTGCTCTGGTCAAAGTGGCATATTTCTATCCATTGCGCTTACTTCAGGTGCGGGAGACTACTACTCGACTGGCAATGATTTCACGCTTTCTGAAATGGCGAAACAGTATGTTTTTTTGTTGGATTTTTTGTTAAACTTCCTTCAAAATTGCAGCGGCCTCCCAACCGATCTCGACTACGAACCCGGATTCTCGCGTTGGGTCAAAAGGCTGATCAATCACAGAAAGGTATTGAGAATAATCATGTTTGCCTATATGCTATAACTTACGCTGCCACGATTGGAAAAGTGGTCATCGATTTTGAAATCTCGGCATCTCAGATCCTGGTCGGACTCGTGAACGGAGCGGCGATGGGCATTGCCTGCACGACGATCGGCCTGCTCGACTACGTCGTCTGCTCGGATTCGGTAATACAGCTGCCAGAATGAAGAATCCGTTCCTTTATTCCACACTCATTCACACAGCAGATGATATGAAGGGCTGGACCCGTAGTTCCAGCTCTGGTTGGCAAAGCGAACGTCCATTGCAGGCGTACTTCCTGTGCCCGTTCGCCAACCTCGGCATGGCACCGGAAGGCTGCTCGTCCGTAACGTTCGCGAGGATCATGGGAGTGTCTAATGTGAGTTTTCCATATTACTGACGGGAGCGAGGCGTCTGCACATTCCTCGAGCAACTAAAAAATTGATTTCGAAAATTGCTTTTTTAGGCCACAGAGATGCTGTTGTTTAACGAGCGCATGACCGCGCAGCAGGCGCTCGAGCGAGGATTCGTATCGAAAGTGTTTCCGAAGAAGGAATTCGCCCAGAAAAGCGCTGAGCTGGTGGAAAAATACTGCATGCTGCCGAAACATGTTAGTGTTTGCATTCCTAATTCTTTTTTTCTTACTAATTCATACGTAATTGTGAGGGCGAATCATATCTAACACACATAATGAAGAGACGGTTTCTTCACTCTGGCAATCAAAGTCACGGAATGCGATCATTATCAGAGCGTACTCGCTTCGAAGGAGCTGATGCGCGGTCCGTCGTGGCGTCGTGAGATGACCTCCATCAACAATGACGAGTACGACCTTCTGAGGAAGTTGTTCGTCGACAAGAGATCATTGGATCTTATTCTGAAGCGATTCGGCAAGAGCAATCTCTGAGATGCAATAAAGTGACAGTAATCAAATGATCTTTTTTGAAACATCTCAAGAGGCTCAGGCTACAAAGTGCACACAAGTTTATCCTTGATTGAGTGGTCTGAAGGAAGAGCTTCAAAGAGCTTGAAAATCACTCAAAAAACATAGACTTCCTTTTTGGAAAGATCTGAATCGAGTTCATTGCGAAAGTCGGCATTTACTCGATTCATTGGATTTTTGCTTCGAAACATCTCGTACACTTTACATCATTAGGGAATCTTTCAAGAGCAGTCTTCTTACCACTTGCTTCAATTTTTACATGCAACAAGGTAATGTGACGTCCATCAAGTGTCAGATTCAAACTGTGGATGTCGTTGAGGTATGTTTTCGTTATAAAAATAAATAAACATTTTCTCGCCAGATTACCATTGAAACGGTTCTTGCCGTTCCTTCTTTCGCAATTTACTTGCTCCTGTGGACATCTTATCGGAAGAGGAAACCGCGTGTGCTGAACGACTCATTCTTCACGCTGTATCTGCTCTCTTCTGGATTGGTAACTAAACTGCCCTGGGACTTGAACATGCTTCCACTTCAGTCAATGACGTTTTTCATTGCAAATCTCGTTTCCATGAGAGTTCCAGGAGTAGGGCTGATTTGTGATTTTATCATCAATTCGATTCTAATCAAACCAAGCTATATTATGACAATTCCATTTTTCCTGATGTACTACTTGCCCTACGCAATGGTTTGAGTTTTATGTGACAATGCGGGCATTTATTTTTATTCATTCGCAGTTACTGTCTAATATCGCAATATCAACGAATCGATTTTGTGCAATAGCTTTTCCAGCTAATTTTCAAAAGGTTTCTACCATCCCAATCATTCGTTAACTTCTCTCGTCGCTTCAGATCTGCACCTATCTAACTCGTCCTTCTATTGCCATAATTTGTTTTCTTCCGCTACCATTCAGCTGGCATTTACTCATCTCACCGGTTTGAATACATCTACAAAAAAATGAAGAAAAATATGATTGCAGATATTTTATGAGCCAGTGATGAATGGATTCGGAATGAACTACATCCGAGTCGTAAATTACGTGAGTTTCAAACACATGATTATGATAGAGAAATATGGACGCCGTGCAAAAACATTTGTTTCGCTATCAAGCATTGAAATGTCGAGCATCAATCAAGTTATCTAGCCTCGAAACTCTCTCATCCACCTCATTTTACATTTGGTGTGCGGTGCGATCGTTGCGTTTCTCAATGTGGCAACCGCAATTGAAATGGCCAGAATGGAGCATCGACAAAGGAAGAACGAGGTAGCTCAATCGAGCGCCACTTGGATAGTTTCCTAACCATCAAAGTTATCTACGATGTTGCATTTATGATATTTTCATTTTAATCATCATTTTCAATCTTAGATTTCAGCTTTCTCTTATTCTCGTTGTTGCTGTTGATTCACTAGGCACTCTACTCGCAGCTGGCCAATCACTGGCCATGTACTACCGGCTCGATGACATTCTGTACCAAAAGAGGTTCAAAATCCTTATCATTATTTTGAAAATTAGATTGAAGCTGTGGCCTTGATCGCATAATCGAGAGTAAAAAGCATCATTTCAGATTCATAATCGTCGATTACCAATGCTTCTGTCCCGCCTGGTCATTGTTCGTGCTGTCAGCGAGAGTGAGGAGAGAGGTGAGACTTTGTCGATTATTGTTCACCAACATTTTCAAACGTCCTTCCTCCTTCACAATCTAATTTTGTGCTGCGTCACACCTTTCCCTTCTTTTCCCTTTTATTTCCACTTTTCAGATAATGAGATGCGTGAGCGATTCGAGTATCTTCGTGCGCAATCAACGAATCAGCGCCGACTCGAATTATGGCACTTCCCTGTACTGAGATCACGTCGCATTTCTCATCGAACTGAATAAATGGTTGCACAGTGTGTGAAAATCATGGACACTTATGTGAAAATTATTCATGCAGTCTAGAATCCGTTGGTGCCGAATTGAAAAATCAATAGCGAGCGGCGCGAATGGCGGTAAGAAGGCCGGCGCCGATGGCGTTCATCGATCCGACGCCTTTCGTCGACGTTCCCGCGTCTTCCTGCTTCGACGACGACGCCTTCACGCCATCCTGGCCTTTCTTGGCCGTGTCGATCTGCAATAATATCCCTGATGATGCTAACTTGCTGTAAGTGAAGCTGAGATTTATCAGAGAACCGACCTGCAGCGCGAATCGGTCCGCACTTCCCGCCTTCTTCGCCCACGACACGCCTACGTTGAGCGATGTGCCCGAGTAGACCGTCGAGATGGTCTGTTTGCCGACTAGTCTGGAAAATAAGGAACATTTGAGATTTGCTGTGGTCGGCTCTACAAAGCTGATCGATATTATCCGATTTGCGTTTATCGCGATCGTGAAAGTTCTCCAAAAACCTGACGCTTCACTCACTTCTGCACATCCTTTCCAACGGTGAGCGTGAGGGTGTCGCCTCCATTCGCGATCGAGTAGTCACCATTGACCGACACGGTGAGGCCTCTGAAAAAATAAACTCGCATTCAGATCACATCAAGCAGCAATGCTCCATGTGAGTACGGGCTGATACTCTCTTGAAAATATTCTACATTTTTTTGCTACAGTGGCGTCGAATAAACTCACTCCGGGTCCCTGACGAGGAATGCGCTATCGATGCTCTTGATGAGGGGAGAAATACGCGAGTACAGCGCGGTGCCTGTGGTCTCGCAGCCGACGTAGCCTGAATTAACCACGACACTGCGCCAAGCGCCTCTCGCATTCCGAATGCTAATACGTGGAGAATAATAACAAAATTTTGGAATACAACAGACGACGAAAATAGAGAAATCGGAATGCGAGTAGTCGTACCGGGCGACATGTAAACAGCGCTGCCTCCTGTGGTCGACGAGATTGACGTTATAGGGTCTGCAAAGGAAGAGCTACCGAATTAACAGCTGTGTCCATTCCAAGTAATCAAGCGTTAGATTAACCGAGAACTTCGCCACACGTCCAGAGCGCGCTGACTTCTACATCAAATTTATAATTTTACATTTGGGCGAAAAATGTTTATTCCGCCTGGCTATAATATAATATAACACAGGGATCAGGAGAAAATGTACGAACCCGGGAACTAGATTTTTCAAACATTTTTTAAAAATCTCTTTTTTTGGTGGGAGAATACCCTAGTGGTAAGGATTCGATATATTTTGGTTATTTGTCCCAGAGCCGGCTTTTAGGCATTTTCCGGCTCTGGACCCGGCTCTGGCGTATCCCAGCTCCCAGAAGAGCTAGAAAGATGGCACCGGGCTTAAAAAATGCGGAAAATTTTTCTGAACAACTTTCATACTTTGACCGAAAATGGGGGACCAAGAATAAAAATTATATAATTAAAAAACCGATTTCTGAACAAAAAAATAAATATTAAAAATTTCTCAGACTTTCAAAACTGGAATTTTTTTTGCTGATTATGAAAGATGGTGTCACCATGTCATCAGAAAAAAATATAATTTGAAAATCGGGTGCGGCTCAATTTTTGATTTTCCACTCTGAACATGAATAATCGCCAAAATCCGAATCGCCGATGTCGCCTAACTTTGCCCCCATACTCCATTTGCTTCTTTTTTCTTGTGAATTTTTTTGCTGATTTTAAAAACTGGAGTCACCATGTCATCAGAAAAAAATATAATTTGAAAATTGGGTGCGGCTCAATTTTTGATTTTCCACTCTGAACATGAATAATCGCCAAAATCCGAATCGCCGATGTCGCCTAACTTTGCCCCCATACTCCATTTGCTTCTTTTTTTCTTGTGAATTTTTTTGCTGATTTTAAAATATGGAGTCACCATGTCATCAGAAAAAAATATAATCTGAAAATTGGATGCGGCTCAATTTTTGATTTTCCACTCTGAACATGAACAATCCGAATTGCCGATGTCCCCAAACTTTGCCCCCACACTCCATTTTCTTCTTCCTCATCTATGCGGAAGTGTTTCTGAGTGATTTCCAATATACTCTAGTCTCCCTCTTTCTAGCCTCTCAACTTTCGCTGCTCTTATGCGCGTTGTTTACACATTGGGCGGGAGAGTGGAGAGGGGGGGGGGGTTGTTATTCCCTTTCACTCCGCTCTCCATCTCTCCCTCACCCCATTTCATTGATTTCCGCCTTTTCTCTCTCCCCATGTGTGTACCCTTTCCGTCTCTCCACTCTTCACAGTGAACAACAATCTTCTTTTTTTACCATATTCCGCGATTCTCTCGTTTCACCGTTGCTAAATTTCAGAATGAGATTCGTGTCGAATTTCTTGCTGCTCGGCTTCTTTCTCTACGTGACTCCAGGGAAAGATCCAGAGGTATTTACTCTCACACAATGTATCGTACATTAATGAATATTTCGTCAGAAATCGGGTGCGAAAAAAGCTAGAAAAGAATGCTATTTCGCCAATCCGAAGTTCTCTCCTCTCGAAACCAAGCCTCGTCCTCTGTCGGCTCGCACTAAATCTACCTGCTCAAATGAGTTCATCGAGTATGTTATAAATTTTCAATATTAAATATATTTTATACATATTAAAGGCTCTCTTTTGTCACATTCATTCACATTCATTAGCCATAACACAGCCTGTCAGAGTGGATCGAAAACGGCGGACCTCTCGATTTCCTCTCCCTGTCATTTTGCTTGTCATTTTGTTCGTTGATGGGTCGACGGAGAAAAGTGAGAAATGGGGAAGAGGGAAATCATTATAGTTCCAATGAAACACATCTTGAATATTTTTATGCGCATCAATTTCTCAGTTGATCAATTTACAGCACGAGTGAAACATAACAGCAATAAATATATGACCTGTGCAGAACGTTGCCCAAACCCTTCCCACATAGAGCCAAAGTGGGCATGCATTTTATTTTTGTCACCTTCGGCTGTACCATGCTCTAATGTTCGAAAAAGTGAGGGAAAGCGGCTGTTTCGGCCACTCCAGAGGATTCAACTCACTAGGGAAAAATGCTAAAAATATGGCACCTGTGCAGAACTTTGCCCAAACCCTTCCCACATAGAGTTACGTTGAGTATGCATTTTATTTTTGCCCCATTCACTTGCAGCATGCGATAATACACGGAAAACCCAGCCATTTTCCATCATTTCACGCCGCTCTCGTCTCTCTCTCGGAGTGAAATGAGCTCTCCCCTCATTAGAATACGTCCGCCGCGACGAACAAAGGAATCCATCCACTCTGACAGGCTGTGCATAACAGATTTCCGAAATCCCCTTTTTGATATCTCATCAATGACCAAAGTTATAGCGTTTTGGCTATCTGCCAAACGTCTCTAACGGGCAGGCAACGAGTGAGAGAGCATGCAAAATGAGGAGAGTGCGTCCACCATTTGCATCTCTCGCTCGATTCCTCAGAGTCCTCCTTTAATTACAGCCTCATCACACTCGCTGACAACAAAGAGGGCAATTTTTTCGGAGCATCTGACGAGATGGCTCTCGTTGTCTACCGCTATGAAGGAGAAGCTCTCGAAGAGGATTCGGATAGATCCAAATGGAAGGGACAAGTGATTTGTAAAAATCACTTGAATGAGCTTTCCTGGAATTTCAACAGTCGTCTATACCAGCATCGGAAGTACAACCGGAATAACGTGTTGCTCTGTGGATTCCCAGAGAAAGCCCATTCCTCCACAGCCGTTCATGGCCTCGAGCTGACCTATCATCAATCACAATATCTTCTGAAGAACCGGAATTTTCTCCTACTTCCTGGAACGCGTGAGAACTACCAATTTGCTTTTGAAAAATATAAATGTAAATCTGTATTTTGAAACCAAACTATTTTATTTTGAAAGAGGTGTCCCACGAATATCTGACTATTTGAGTGCTCGATGTGAGATAGTACCTGATAACATTTTCGAAACCCCCCATGTTTTCAATTTTCGTTTGATCTGAGAAAAGAGAATTTGGCTGCGTTCCAAGTAGTGTTCGAAATACGGGGCGGGTAATTCGGCCTCGCACCGGGTCGCGAGCGCGAGAAATGAGAAATGGAATTACCCGAGACTTTTGCGTCAAATCGCTCAATTACCCGAGTCCATTGCAGATATGGCAATAATAAAGCAGCTATTAAACAATCAGATCACAATCAAATCATTCACAATGTCGGCTTCTAACGCTCTCGTTTTTTTGCACGCTCTCTAACAACGAGCAAAATTAGGAGAGCGCCCTTTCATTCCATACTTTGGATAGTCGCCCGCGCTGTTCGTGGGACGCCTTCTTTAAAAGGGGATAGACATAAATGCCTGCTAAATTAGCATAATTGAGCGGCGCGCGCCGATTAACATGCGCCGTATCTTCATTACGCATATCTGTCTCTCGCTCGTTGCCTAGACGATCAGAGTCACTTGGAACACAGTCAATAGTTCATATCCTGTTCAAACAAAAATTGAAACCTTGGGAGTTTCGAAATTATGATTGTACACTGACCCATCATCTCACATAGAGAACTCACCTTGCCAGATATTGATGCCTATCCCACTTTAATGATTAAAAAATCAATTTTTAATACTACACGAAACGACATTTCAGCCATGTGCAAGCGCCATCACAATGAAATGATCGGAATGGAAGAAACCAGTGCTCATGAATCAACTCTTGATCTCGAAGCAAGCACACACGAAGGAGATGATCAGATGGAGATTGATGAATCAGAAGATGTCTGCACCGGAGAAGGTGGAGATGAGGATGAGGATCCAGAATTTAAAGTAAGTATTTTAATATATTGTTTTGTACGTATGACCCTTTTTGACCATGAAGATAAGACATCTTGACAATATTCTTTGTGCGAAGAAAAAAAATCAAATTCGCATCAATATTTGAAACTGATCCCGAAACAGAAATTGTTATTTCTAGACATTCACGAGTCCGAATCCTCTCCAAAGAATATTCTATCAATTCGCAAATGAGGCCGGAGTAACAAGAGTGAGGTGCCACAAACCATGGTCGAAGATCACAGATCGCGCGAAGAATTACCGTGCAAGCGCGTTATCCATGCTTTTCGATGTCATCGTCAGGATTCTCGATCCTACTGAAGATGGTCAAGCACAGCTGAAGAGGATGATGATCGGAGTTCTGGGAGGAAGATCGGCATCGACGAGTCAAGATCTGCTTGCCGAGGAGATCATGTCTGTAGTGGCCGATCATTACAAGTTGGCATCCAACAGACACGATCGTCTATGGACTCTTGCTCCCTTCACCAAGATCTTCGAGTATCATGTCATGGCTCAGTTCATCCCCGGACTGTCAAGAAGGATGTGGGACGAGGCGCAGAAGATGGAGATTGAGCAGAATTTCTTCAAGCCGGATGGAGAGCATGTGAAGGAGCGGTACGACATCGTGAAGCTGGTGTACTTCATCAACTTCATCACCAGGTATAATGATGATCTAGTGAGTGATTAACTCTTTGTCATTAAGCCCTCACATCCTCATCGGGCTCCCCTATGGCCACTCGAAAGTGACTGACAGCCACGGAAAGGTCTACGATGTCCCCTATGCTGTGAGGCAGACGGGGATATATGAGACCATCAGAATGTACGAAGAGTGAGTTTTTTTTCATTCGAACCACCCAATGGATTTTTCTTTTTTTTCTTCAGGTACATGACGCAGAACGGGCTCGAAGCACTGCTGCTCAAGAGAACGACGATGTACAACATCCTCTCATATCTCCCGATCAAGAAGGCTCACTCCCTCACCTGCCTGGATTATTTCCAAGCAGATGCGACCAATGTATGATGATTCCTGTTTATCGGTTTGACCTTCGATGTAATTCAGGGCTTCATCGCCATCTCCCGAATGTTCGATGACCTCGTGACTGACGTCCATCTCAACAAGGCGGATGCTGACCATCTGAAGAGAGAGCACGAGGAGATGAAGTTGTACCTCAAGGGCAACTTCCGCCTACACGTCAAGATGGAATCGCTCTACTCAGATCATTGTCTCTTGTGGGCACTGAGCGATCCTCACAACCATCTCTTCGCTGCTCCGCATACTTCTCACAAGCATACTCATCGGTGCCCTCAGTGTGTGTCCATCGACGACGTAATCAGGTATCAGACGGCTTCTTGCTAAATTTTCACCAACTAATATTTCAGGGATACGAAGGAACTACTCAAGCAGATTCGGTCAAAGCCCGGTCTAAGTTTCGATGCGATGAAGAAGTTGGATGGATTCATTCACGAATACGATCTCCATGCAGAGAAGATCTATGATCTCAAATATCACTACATGCGATCTGCCTATGCATTGAGAGTGTTCGAGAGACTCATTAGCCATACCAAAGAGAACCAAGGTGACCAGAAACATTGCATCGGATCTTAACAAATATACTTCAGCTACCGTAATTCTGGACTACGCGATGAAATGGCAAGCTACTCAATTTCGAGAACCGCAGTCAGACTTCTTTGGAAAAGAAGGGACCAGGTAAGAGTGAACAAAATTCAAATTAAATCATTTCCAAATTCAGCTGGCATGACTCTCATATCGCAGCAAACATATCTGGAAAGCTAGTTACTCATTCGATGCTCCACATCATGAAGGATGCTGAGCAGGTATTATTGAAAAATTGATAGATCAACAATTCAATTATTCATTCAGAATTCGAGTGCCGTCGTTGCGATCGTTGAGCACATGCTCGGACAACTGGCCATCATGGGAATAGAGGAAGTCCACCTAAGGAGCGATAACGCTGGTGATTGTTTTATCCAATCATCCATTCCTAATTCGTCTATCTTCAGCCTACTACCATTCATCGGCGCTCATCGCTTCCATGCCCCAGATCTCCATCAACTCCGGAGTGAAGATCCTCTCGTACAGCTTCAGTGAGACTCAACAAGGGAAATCCGGAGCTGACAGAGACATCTCGAAGGGAGGAAGGAAGATGAGATCGGAGAGGGACAAGCAGCATGATGTGATCACTCCAGAGGACATGTTCGCTGCCTTGAATGCTACGAGACAGCTCAGAGCGACATCAGTCTTCCTGGCGACGCTGGAGGAGATTAGTGTTTCCTCTACGAAGATCAAGAAGATCACCGAACTGAGCTACTTCGAGTACCATGGATCGGATGCAAGAGTGTGGAAGTTCCACGGAATAGGAGATGGAGATGTGATCAAGGATCTGAAGCACACTAATGCGACGCTCAATATCAAGAAGCAAGGAGGAAAGCTGGCCACTGCCGCTGTGAACATCGAGGATCGGAAGAGAATCATTGAATCTTTCGACAAGAATCCCGGCCAGTATGATGAGCCCACTTTCTGGCTTCTTCCTCATGAGGTCGCCCCTCAGTTCGACAATGAGCCAAATGCGAAAGACGATGACATTGTCACTCCCGATCAACCTGATCCAGTCAATCCTGCCGGAGCCTCGAAGCAGTCCCTCTTCTACTGCCGTGACTGTGGCTCATCCTTCGTCCTCTACAGAAACCTGCTCAAGCACATCGAGAAGGGAAAGCACTTCATCCGTCCCGAACACATCAAGTTGCTGGATCGAGTACTCGGACTCTTCATGAGATCGATTGAGAGCACTCTCACCCCTGTCCCATTATCTCCTGTTTCCGAAGTAGTCAAGGCATTCAAAAGAGCCTCTGATCCCGAGCTGCCTCAAGGATGGGCTATCAAGCATGGAAGAAAGACTGGAAGATATTCCGAGACAACCAAGACCTTCGTGAAGACCAAGTTCGATGAGTATGCACAACGTGGATTGAAGCTGAAGGCGGAAGAGGCCGAGAGATTGATGAGAGCAGACCAATTCATCGAGCCGAAGGACTGGATGACGAAGAATCAATTGAAGAACTACCTCAGGACACTCAGGACGCAGTTGCCCAAGATCAGGGCATGGAGACGTCAAGTTGAGCACGAGGAAGAAGATATGGATGATGAGCATTACGAAATTGAAGTGGAGCCATCTGAGGAGGATATATTCCTCACTGAACAAGACTTCCACCATCATCTCACTCCAACGAATCTCAAGAAGTTCTTCACGGACGTTGACAATCCAGTCACTCCAAATACTCCAATTCCTGCCGGAGCCACTGAATTCGACTGATTTATTCTTCCTGTATATTCACAGAATACTCTATTGGAATACTCATCATTGCTAATAGCCATTTTGATAAATACATCCTTTAATATCACACTCCCTTCATTCGCCTCTGAAAAATTGTTAGTCAACTTTGTTCAACTTTAAGCCCCTTATAAACTAAAGATGTGATAATTACTTTAAAACACTTCCGCATAGATGAGGAAGAAGAAAATGGAGTGTGGGGGCAAAGTTTGGGGACATCGGCAATTCGGATTGTTAATGTTCAGAGTGGAAAATCAAAAATTGAGCCGCATCCAATTTTCAGATTATATTTTTTTCTGATGACATGGTGACTCCATATTTTAAAATCAGCAAAAAAATTCACAAGAAAAAAGAAGCAAATGGAGTATGGGGGCAAAGTTAGGTGACATCGGCGATTCGGATTTTGGCGATTATTCATGTTCAGAGTGGAAAATCAAAAATTGAGCCGCACCCGATTTTCAAATTATATTTTTTTCTGATGACATGGTGACTCCAGTTTTTAAAATCAGCAAAAAAATTCACAAGAAAAAAGAAGCAAATGGAGTATGGGGGCAAAGTTAGGCGACATCGGCGATTCGGATTTTGGCGATTATTCATGTTCAGAGTGGAAAATCAAAAATTGAGCCGCACCCTATTTTCAAATTATATTTTTTTCTGATGACATGGTGACACCATCTTTCATAATCAGCAAAAAAAATTCCAGTTTTGAAAGTCTGAGAAATTTTTAATATTTATTTTTTTGTTCAGAAATCGGTTTTTTAATTATATAATTTTTATTCTTGGTCCTCCATTTTCGGTCAAAGTATGAAAGTTGTTCAGAAAAATTTTCCGCATTTTTTAAGCCCGGTGCCATCTTTCTAGCTCTTCTGGGAGCTGGGATACGTCAGAGCCGGGTCCAGAGCCGGAAAATGCCTAAAAGCCGGCTCTGGGACAAATAACCAAAATATATCGAATCCTTACCACTAGGGTATTCTCCCACCAAAAAAAGAGATTTTTAAAAAATGTTTGAAAAATCTAGTTCCCGAGAGTGCCAATATTGATACATTCTCTCCTGATACCTGTGATAATCATGCTCGTACAGCTCATCCGTGCGCAGTTCGCCCCGTGTCCTTTGCCTGTTCTACACCATAATTCTTATTTATTCTAAATATTTTTTAAAAGTGAATATGCAGTCATCTTACATAGGTCATCCGACACGAGCACAGTCCTTCCCGTGCCCGTCTTTCCAAAGTCGATCGTCGCAATCGGTCCGAAGACGGTGAAGTACGTGTTCAGCAGCGAATCGAAGGATCTGAGGAGCTTTACCTAACTCTTCCCCAAGATGCAAGGCGAAGGAATAGGAGGAGTGGAGGCGGAATTCGCAGGACTCTCGTTTCACGCAATGTTCTCTGTCGAAATCGTGAAAACCAATGGTACCAAAAAAATATACGGGGATATTATTGTAATTTCAAAATGGACAATTCAAAAATACATACCTCGCGGTGTAAACCGGTCGGCATGAGCTGGTCGTCACGCCGTCGATGCCTGTAGCGTAGACGGAAGGTAGGGCGTCCTGGATAGATTCAAAATTAGAGAGCATGTCAGGGTGAACGTGTGCCTTGCGCGTGCACATTTTATGGCCTAGCGATGGCTGCTGATTCCGATTCCGAGCTTGCTCTCTTATCGGTATCACGCGGTTCTTTGATTGATGACTCAGAATCAGGAAATTCCCGTCTGCCACGTTTTGAGATGCGATCGACAGGAAACTAAAATGTTACACGAGTGTACTAGGAAGTGAAACTTTTTAGAGCATACTGAACAAATTCAACAAATCAATTGTTCGTTCTCTTTCTGAAGGGCCTCTGCCGAATATACTATGCTCATACAACCTAGCAAAAATTAATTTCAGATAGTTGATCGTCTAAACACATCCAGCCCAGTGGCTTCGCGCTTCTCACCTTGAAGTTACCGTTGAAGTCGGAGATGTGGAGGGCGTCGCTGCCGGAAAGAATCGTAGTGCGAGCGTACTTTTCCGGGTTGATGGACATCTTCGAATCGGCTGCGAGGTAGACAACGGGCGTTGCATAGTTATCTGAAAAAGCGTGAAAAAATTAGAATTACCTAATTAGGTTCGTGCAATTCGTTCGCATAACAATAACTATTCTTACTTCCTTGATTCTCCACAATGTAGAAGACGAACTCGGGATTGGCGGGCCCTTTGTTCTTCAGTTGGTAGATGGCGATTTTCGCCTTGAAATGAGCTCATTACGGGAAAATATTCAATACTAGAGTCGAGCGCAGAGAAGCGGTGCTTTTTTGCATAAATCTAATAAAATAACCTCAAGCTCGAAGACTTCGCCGTTGTTCACGTTCATACGGGCGAGCTTGTTCAGACTGGAAGAAAATGTTTTCGAGAAATCATCAAATCCATTACGGTGTACTTATTATAGTTGTACTACTATTATACTACTCGATGAGCAGCAATCATAAGATTTTCCTTTCTTGCCTATCAAGTCATTTCTCGGCGCAAAAATGCAAAATATCTCTCACCTCGTGAGTTCCTTGCCCGTGTTGTCCACTACGACGATCTGGTCGTTTCTCGTAGTCGAGTACACTCGACAGCCCATGTCGCACGTGAACGAGACCTGTATATTCAAAAATATACTCGGTTTCAAGTATGGACCATGTGTTGTTGCAAACCTGCTAATACCTACGCAATCTATTCAAAAGGAGGCCTTGTTGCAGGAAAAGAAAGCTGCTCATGAAAGGATAAAATAGAAAAATAGTAACAAACCGTGTTTCTGCCCTTGAGGTCGACATCGTCGATCACTTCCGTGCTGCCGAAGGAGACCCTTCCGGAGACGACTGCGATTGAAGTAGCGAAAAGGGCGATGAGAACTGACCGCATCTGAAAGATTGAAATAGAATCAAAAAGTTTCTGAGCGAATCAATATTATTCTCGAAGACAACATGAAGAATCACATCTCCGTCTATCGAAGGCCATGCTTGACTAGTGGCACGGCCCCAGGAAACGACAAGCTATCGGCAATAACATTTCAGTGCTCGTTGCACGTAGCTTTATACCGCTATCACACAGCAGAGCACAAGTGATTGTGGGTCGACCATTTGATGGGGTCGCTTGCTCACACCTATTCTCTGTCGGATGAGATAGCGAGCACGTTGAAGAGAAGATGACGATGTCGAGAACGAGAGAGCAATCAAAAGAGCGCCTTTTCGTCTCGCCCGCCACAAACTAACAGGCTTATCGAGCTAGAACGGCTCATGAATGTTGTTGCACTCATTGTGCCACGCGGTGAATCATTTCTGCGTGCACGGAGTGTTGGGAAAAATGCATTTTGGTGGTTCCGGTGAGAATGAGTAAGATGAAACTCTCCTTCAACGTGTTATGTGTTCAGGAGCCTGCAAGTGTCGCTTTGTGCACGCTTGTGCACAGAATTCTCGATAATATTCGATCGCAGAGTACTCACAGAAGATCAGCAAGCAAGTATCGGAACCCAACGACGAACTACGATGGTTATCTGAAGAATGCGATAGTTTGCGTGTTATCTCTTCTTATCAGCCGCGCCCTCTTGCTCATCGCATTTACATGAATAACCCATTCGGACATACGTAAGGCATACCCGGAAAATGTTGATACTAGGTGGACGCTGGACGTTACAGACAATCGAGAATATGAAACTGACAGGGACGAGGGAGGTCGAATTTTTATGCTAGCTGTGGTACAAGCGCAGCTGTCCAACCTAACATAAACAAGATTTTAAAATATCGAAAAAAAATATTAACAAGGGAATGGTAACTGGTCTCGGTAAAATTATTGAACCAGACCACCTTACCATTCCAGTTACCATTCCCTTGTAAGATACGTTCCTGTCGGATACCTGTCGGTAGTATTTCCTTTTTTAAATAGTATTTTTAAAACTAATAGGCGAGACTAGAAAATATAGCGAATTCACGCGAAGATGGAATACGAAGTGTAGCACTCAAATCTGCGCGGATTAGCTCCCGCACTTTGCCCTTCATGTCTGCCAAATCAAAGAAACGTTTGATGATGAAATCGGTAATCTACACAAAAGTGCCCCATCCAACATCCGGAAAGCTCAGACGGATTTTGGGTGTGACTACCATTGATTCGTAGGTCCTATAAAACGAAGAAATGCAGATGGGAGATCACATCTTCGGAATCAGCTTCCATCGAAATGAAGGTCATATTGATGCTCGTTGTGCTTCCTCTCCTCGCTGCAGCAATGTACTCTGGAAAAGGCGGACGTATTGGAGGTAAGATTTGTGAACAGGAAACTCTTATAGAAAAATCTGCATGGGAACGTGCCCTTGTAGCATGCATTGCCGGTGGTTGCCCTTCTGGATACTCCTGCAAGAATCAACTCTGCCTTCCCACCATCTCCACTTGTGCGAACTCCATTGGAGGTAAGTTAGGGGTTGATGATATTTCAATTCAACAAAGATGCAATCAAGATTATTCTTCATATTTCAGAATGCATCGATGGAATGTGCCCTTCTGGATTCGCTTGCCAGAAGGGAAAGTGCTGTGAGGAATCTGTCACCGAAGGAGTCAAGGGACCCATCGGAAGCTGCATTGCCGGTCGCTGCCCTTCTGGATTCTCATGCAAGAATCAACTCTGTCTTCTCTCCAACTAAAGTCCTCGCTGGGATTCTCAGTCACTAAAACCTCTGTTATCTTGTTCTTATATTCGTTGACCAGCCATTTTCGTTCGCTTCAAATAAATTCTGTCGCAAGATTGTGAGAAATACATTTGTTTCCTTACACCAATCGGCCATCTCACCGTTGTTTTATTGGATAGGTGTGCAACAAAATAAGAATGTGTCCATGGACTGGCATGAAATCACTCAGATGAACTTTTCAAAAAATATGGATCTCCCGATTTTCTTAGTGTGTTAGGAGGAGTTTTGGGTGACAGTGGGGTATATTACCATACCCATATGAATGTGCGCAAACAACTCCTTCGTGTAGAGAATCCAAAAATAGGAAAAATTTAGGGTCAAGAAGTCAGTATCAGAATCGAGCAATTTTGAATCCCAATGATGTTATGGTGCACTCAGGGCATGCCTAACATACTGCAATAGGAATTTTGGTTCTATCTTATTCGGTTGAGAATTGTCATCATTTTTCACCTTACCCACAGCTTTTGCGCCGCATTTCGCATTACTGATGGCGTCTTCAGTTTTGTAAACAAGGTCCAAGGCCCCTCTGGCCCTATGAGTACGGAGACCGGAATCGAAATTCTTGGAGCAATGTCCGGAATAATAGCAAAATAGATATTATTTTTTCTCAGATCCGGTCTCTTAAATCATAAATTGAAGGAAGGTAATTGAGAAGTGCAGTCGGAAGATTGTTTATCCTTCGTGTTTTACAGTCCTTTTTAAAAGCACTAGTTTTTATTTCTCATAATGTTCATTTTTTACCGCAATCTTCATTTTTTTTCTCATTTTATTTCTGTATTATGCAAAAGCAGTAAAGCTCCACAAATCAGCAAAAAGGTTTACTGTTCAAGCACCAATTACCGTCTACCGTAATGCATAGGCAAACTTTCCGGGGTGAGTAATCTCAGATGTCGGATGGTTACTTCGTTGCAAGAAATGTCAACGTTCAGCATTTACGGTCGACATATGTTACTTTTTTCGCGCTTCTAGAACATTCACTTTCGGCTCAAAATTGATTTTTAGAGCGAACTCAACAACTTATATTGGATACTATGCGATACCTTGTAAGATATTAGCCAGAAAGAGCGATAAAATTCATGTACAGTCTCTCCTTTTCTCACTTTATTTTTATAATATACATACATATAGCAAAACACAAAAAAATAGGATGGAAAAATTGAAATTCAAGCTTGAGAATACGCCGCTGATGCTGTGCACGTTGTATTTGTGAATTGTGTTTTTCTCACAATTATCTTCTTCTCCTTCCATCCGAATATCTTTAGAAATCCCAGCCGATAATCTCTTATTAGAATGATGATAACCACTGCGTCCCATCCGGGAAACACAGACACAAAGAATGAATAATGATTGGCCATGAAGAAGAAGATTCCTGAAGAATTCGAAAATAAAACTTCTCGAATTTATTTTCATTCAGAATCTTGAGAAAACTCACCTGAGGAAATGCTAAGAAACGGGCACATAATAATGAAGAAGTAGGGAATGTACACGCAAACGAGTGGGACTGCCGTCTGGTAATAAGAGATTATAAATTTCATTTTGTTTGAGTTTAGAAGATATTCGGCGACCACACCTGAGCGCACACAGCCACCAGCAACGCGTACTGCATAGTTCGGTGGTTTTTGGACATGGTCGTAGTCTTCAGAATCTCCCTGTAGGTCAACGTCGCCAGCGTTGAGGCCATAATGAGACTGCCGAAGATGATGCTATCGCACGTAATTATTACGTAGAGAACTCTGACGTTGAGCTCCCCATAGCGCTGAAAACATTGATCATAATACCGGCCATTTATTAATTATAACACAAACTGTGAAACACATAAACGCTATTCGCATTCTCACCCAATGGTCCATGACTAGCCAGCCGAAATCAACGCTCTCAGTTCTCGTTTGGTAGAATTCCAATTTCACTTCATCCAGTGTGTAATCATCGCTGGTAGTAGAAATTATGGCGCCCTGAATGTACCTGAAAAGTCAATGTCAAACTTTCAAACTTCAAACTCAAAGTCAAAGTCAAACTTTGCTTGACATACCATACAATGCCCAGAGTGATCGGATAGACGCTAATCAATAATATGAACAAAGGACGAGAGAAAAACTTCAGAAGATGAGGGCTAAAGATACATTGTCGAAAAAAAATTCAAATAACCACAAACAAAAATAATTTGCAAACAATGAAAATAAGAATACCTCGCTACGCTCCAGTATCGATAGAGGAAGTGAATATTCATTAGAGAAAAGGGAATAGAGAAAGAGGCGAAGAAAATGCAAGTGATTACCTTAAAAATGCATTTTCACTTTCGCCTAGGGTTGGCTAAATGGCTGCGGGGCCTATTGTCATTCCTAACTTCGGCTTACCTTTCCCTGGAACGGCGTGTAAAGATTAGCGCCAAATGTGTTTTTGACGATTATCACAACCTGGGATGGAAGCATATTGCAACTTTGTTAGCTTTGTTTGCACTTACTGGATTTAGCACACCATGTAGCATGCACAGATATGTGTCATAACAAGCGAACACAGCAAGCAGATATTTGTAGGTGCCCAGATATGCGCTCGAATATTTCTTGATCAGGAATAGTAGGGTCAAGTTGAGGGTGATGCCCAGCACTGGAAAAAGCTTATTTCTACATGTTCGGTATAAGCCACCACTTACCAACATCCACAGTTTCAATGCTGAACGTGTAGTATCCAAGTGCATTTGTTGAGTTCATTCTGCAAAAATCGAAATTGTGCAGAATGTGTATGCTCCAGGAGCACAAAAACAAAGTCTTATATACCAAGTATTTGCTGTCCGTTGACATTCCTTGCCGAAGTGATCATACGCCATATGGGCAAAGACATTACTCATCTGCAATATTAGCGTATTATGGTAGGCGATGATTAGTGATCGAACAGTAAACCTTGATCAGTGAGAGCGTTGGCGTATGTATAGATAGATAGATTGCATTTATAGAATCTCAATACGAGAAGCGATGTGTATGCTTTTCGTCTCGGGTGATGACTGTTCTTTTTTTGGGGATGTAGTTCCAAAAAACAGGTCGATGAGGAATTAGGGGCCTAAACATAGGAAAAATGGAAAAACATTTTATCGAGAATTGAAAAAAATATACATATTTAAAAATATTCTATGAAATAACTAAATAAACAAATACATAAATAAAAATATTATATGAAAGAGCAAATAATATCTCAAATATTTTATGGAAGATAAAAAAGTGAAATATTTTGAAAAAAAACAGTGCAGGTTGGTGTCGTCTAGACATGGCTAATTGTGCAGGAAAATATGCAAGAAATGTTCATGTTGGCAATATTTAATTCACGGCCTGGATGGCATTTGTGGGAATAGACCGGGTTTCTTTGCTTTCGACTTTTGTTTTCCTCACACAGAACGTCCCGAGTAGTCCCTTCCTGAAAATATTTTGTCACCATTTGTTACAGTTTTTTTTCCGAAGACCCGTGACCTCACCAATAATCCGGCATCAGCATTATAACGATAATGCCATCCCATGCGGGAAAGCACGAACAGAGCAGCATGCACGCATCATCCCAGAAGAAGACGGGAAGACGAAAGAATGGAAGATTGGCCACGCACATATAGGGAATGTACACGAAGAATAGTGGAACGGCCGTCTGAAGCAGTGCATTTTCGATAAAGAAATTGTATATTTTCGACGACCTCAATAAACTGCGAATCGAACGACAATAAGTCATAGTTCAATGTCTCACCTGCGCGCACACGGACACGAAGAGCTTCCTTTGCATGCTCAGTGCGTGAGCCGAAATTGTATGCCCGCGAAGGACGTAAATGTGATAGTAACAGAGAGAGCCGAGGGTAATAGCGATCGTGAAGCATCCAATCAAAATCGTGTTGAAAGTAATGCATGCGAAAAAACTTGGCACGTTTAATTCCTTATTTTTCTGGAAAAAAGGTTGCTCCTCTTTTTCTAGTGCTATTATAACCCAATGGTTCATGACAAGCCAGCCCGCCTTGATCTCCTTTCCCAGTCTTCTGCCCGTTTCTGCTGCAAGAAGACTCACTGCGATTTCCTCTCCTTCCTCGACCATAACTTCTGTGGCCACGAGGAACCTCCAAACATTTAATTAAAATGTACCAAGAACATTTTTCTTAATGTTTTTAATAAATATGAAGCATACCAGAGGAAGTTTTCGGCTAGTACGACTTGAACGAGAAATACATTGAATCGCCAATCGGAAAAGAGCGAGATCAGATGCGGTCGGGCGATACACCAGTAGCGATAGAGAAAATCGATAATCATCAACACGAAGGGTACGGTATTGCAGGAACAGTAGAATGCGGTGATGTACTGAAAGCGATCGAAAATCGGAATTGGCGAATATGTATAAATATTTGTATTTTGTGCACACAGAGCAGTATGGTGGACGCGATAATGATCGCAAATAAAAGGAAAAAAATGTAACAAAATGATCGAAAGTACCCGGTTGTCCCAGTCGGCCGCCACACCGAATATCGTTGTATTAACGATCACCACTCTCTGAAATCACAAGGAAGAAATTAAATGAAGAAATGAACAAGAAAACCGGTCGTAATTCATACTTACCGGTTTGAGTCCAGCATGCAGTGCAACTAGAAATATGTCGTACGCAGCGAAAATAAGGAGCAAATGCTTGTAAGTTCCGAGAGATTTCCTCGAGAATTTGATAATCGAATACATGAGAAGAATGTTCGTTATGAAGCCGGCGACTGAAGAATACTGTGAACTTCGCATTTTCTAAAATGCTATAAACTTACTGGCATGAGAGTCCTCAACGAGCGTGTAGAGGTATGCCATCGAAGGGAATCGCAAGTAAGGGAGATCCGTCGGCTGTTTACTGTTTACCCCATTGTGACGGGCCCAGGTGCTCCATCGAGCTGCCTTGGAGCCATGCGCTTTATATACCACTTGCTTCCCTGTACTTATGTCAATTAGCATATTCTCCCATGATGATTGCTAGCGAGAAGGCTCAGTGTACTGTATACGATGCATGGTTGTCTAATATTTCATGCGGTAGGTCCGTGAGTACTGTACAGCTGATTGGATTGGCATTCACACAAGATTAACGTGTGAAAAATGAAAAAAAATATTGTGAAAATTGATGCGAGCTGCGGTTGATCTTTGTATGGTTTTCGAAATGCGAGAATTCTGTTGATCAACTTCCACGATCTTGTTGTAGTGTGTGTTTTACAGGTTCATCAGCATCCTTCTCTCTAAACACGAGTACTATTTGAGTCATCCAGGAGGAATATCACAAACTATTGCTTTTGGATAGTTAGGTTTTAATTTTATGAGTTGTATTGACTTTTTTATGAGTTGTTTTTTCTCATATTATTTGATTGAAGCGTGTCTGTAGGATGCAAATGCAGTAAATTTTTGGATTCTTCAACACAATTTTCTTCATGGAATATTTGCAGAAAAAAATTAGTATGCCATGACAAATTGATTCAATAATTTGGCAATTGCAATCGAGTTTCTAGCACTTGGTATAAAATTAATTTTTCATATAGTTTTGAGGTTTTGATTAGGGTTGGCAAATTAAGAGCTGAAACAGGCGGTATATAGATTGTAGTATGCTAATGAGCCCTAAAACTAGCCATCTTTGAAGATCAATAACAACAGGTGATCAAGAGGTGATCAAACATTGCAAAGAGGTGATCAAACAACATCAGAGATTTCAATTCATCATTCGTTATTCAACGTTTCCTTACGTACGGCTGATTATGATTAGTGATTGATCAATCATCCTTGTTATTATCCGCATTCTGAAAAAAAAGAAGAGACACCAGAGAGCTCACATCCGGACATTAAAAAAACAAAAAAAATCTTTTAAAAATGGGAGAAAAAATATTTACATTAACTACTATATGCTTCAAAAGAAATTTGGTTTCAGCGGTACGATTTTTGGTCGATTTTCAGATTCTAAATTAACCTTTGTGACGCTCTTTCAAAGTATTCTTTTTTTATGTGCGTTTGGGTGTTTTTTTTTCCGATGTGTCTTTTGTGGGTGGTTTTGTTGCATGGAAGAACTGAATTAGGCAAATGCATGAACAAATCATTTTATGAAAGAACTCAAATAAACAAATAATTGAAGAAAATATTTTAAGAATGAACTGAAATATACACTTGAACACAAATAATTTATGGAAGAAATTAAATAGACAATTACTCGAACACAAATAAGTAATTAATGTAAAAAAAGAAACAAATAATGAAATACTAAGCCTTTTTTTATTTTTTAGAGTTCTTATTTTGAAGTCGTCTACCAAGATCCATTATGCAGGGAAGCTGGTAGAGTAAATTTAATTTTTATTTTATAGTCGAGAATTCCGAACAGATGGAATTGTGGGAACAGATCGCGTTTCCACACTTCCGACCTTCGTTTTCTTCTTCAAGACTGTCCCGAGCAATCCCTTCCTGCAAATTTTGATCACGCTTTGTCAGCGATCTTTTTTTTTGGTGAAATTCGAGACCATAACTGAACTCTCTCCCTTTGCATGCTCGTTCACTTCCAATTACTCATTGTGAGAAATTCTCACCAGTAGTCTGGCATAAGTACGATAACGATAATTCCATCCCATGCGGGGAAGCACGATGTAAGCAGCATGCATGCATCGTCCATTGAGAAGACGGGAAGTCGAAACAATGGGAGATCAATCACGCTTATATAGGGAAGGTACACGAAGAACAGTGGAACAGCCGTCTAAAATCGCTTATTTTCTTAAATTCAAATTAAATCATGCATCTCGTGACTATATATAGTAGTATCGCTATAGGTCTTTGACGCACTATGAATCGAATGATCTTACCTGAGCGCACACGGACACGAAAAGCTTGCGTTGCATATTGAGGGCGTGCGCCGAAATGGTGTGCCCGCGAAGGACGTAGATGTGATAGTAGCAGAGACAGCCGTACGTGATCGCAATGGAGAAACAGACGAACATAATCGAGTTAAAAGTCAAGCACGCGAACAAAATGGGCACGTTTAACTCGTTATTTTTCTGGAAAAATATGTTGAGTTGCATTTTTTTCATTGTATAATAACCCAATGGTTCATGATGAGCCATCCCTCCTTAATCTCCGTTCCCAATCGTCTTCCCGATTCTGCTGCGAGAAGCCCTTGAGCGATTTCCTCTCCTTCTTCAACCATTAATATAATTGCCACCCAGAACCGGCAAATAATTAATTAAAATTTAATATTTATGATAGAAAGGAATACCAGAGGAAGTATTCGAATAGCACGAGTAGAATTAGGAGCATTATGAATCGCCAATCGGAGAAGCGCGGGATTAAATGCGGTCGGGAGATGCACCAGTAGCGATAGAGAAAATCATAGATCATCAGCACGAAAGGTATGGTATTGCAGCAACAGTAGAAACAGGTGATGTACTGAAAGCGGCCGACGCATATCAACTCTACTAGTGGACGGTTCAATAATTCTTCGTAATAGATGGAAAAAATAGTCGGCAAAAAACAAAGACAAGAAGACGTACTCGGTTATCCCAGTCAGCTGCCACTCCGAATATCGTTGTCTCAACGACCACGACTCTCTGAAATCACAAGTAAAATTTGATATCCAGAATTGAATAACAAAATCGGGACGTATTTCCTACCGGTTTCAGCACCGCATGCAATGCAACGAGATAGACGTCGTAGGCAGCGAAAATCAGGAGCATGTCCTTGTAAGTTCCGAGAGATTTCCTCGAAAATTTGACAATCGTGTACATGAGCAGAATGTTCGTAATGAAGCCGCCGACTAAATATCGTGAGTTTTGCCTTGTCGAATATACAATTTACTTACTGACATGGGTATCTTCAATGATCGTGTAGAGGTTTGATGGCATCGCAAGGAGCTTTTGTCCTTCGCCGGTTCACTGTTTACTCTATAGAGAAGGACCGAGGCACCATCGACCATCCTTGGAACGAGGCGATTTATATGCCACCTCGTGTCGTGTCCTTATGGCAATTAGCATATTTTCCCACATTGATCAACGAAATTTCGCAGCATACTGTTCGTCCAAAACGAATAACGAAGCATGTTTAACCAAATTTTCACACAAAAGGTCAGCGAGCACTGATTACTGTAGATTGGATTCCCATATTCGCACGAGATTAGGATAAAAAGTTACAATCCGTGTGAAAAGGAGGGGAATGCATGAGAAAATAATTAGGGAAATCGCAGCGAGCAAAGATTGCTCTTTGTGATTTTAAAAATGCTGGATTTCATTGAATCTGAGGCAAATTCCAGGATCTTCTGGCTGTGTGTACTTTACAGGCTCATCAGCGCCCTTCGAAACACGAAAAGTCGCACTATATGAGTCAACCAAGTGGCCAATAATTTTCTCGATTTGGTGAGAAATAATACTATTCATGAAAGACATCTCACAATCTATAAAACTATTATACATATCTGTTCGACATTCCTTCTTATTTTTTAGGGTTCTTTTGGTATCTCGCATTATTTGATTGAAGATCTGTTGGTAAAATGCAAATACAGTAACGCTCTACAAATCAGCGCAAAAGTTGACTGTTCAATCACTAATTATCGTCCACCGTAATACATAGGCAAACTTTTCGAACAAATCCTATCTTAGATGTCGGATACATGTTGGCCTGTCGCCCGTCGGCAGTTCACTGTCTACCCCATAGAGAAGGACCGAGGTAAGCATCCTTGTAGCAGTGCGCTTTGTCTACCACCTTCTTCCGTGTCCTTATGCCAATTAACATATTATTCCAACGAGAGAAAACGAATAGTGGTGTATGGTTTTCGGCATTTTTCGATGCTGGCCAGTGAGCACTGATCATGTGAAAAGGAGACGAAAGCAGGAGAAAATCATGACGTTAACAAAGGCGTACCTCAGGCCTCTCTGCGAGTCATCCATTTGGGTGTACAAACACCATATTATCCTTGCAGATGCTCTTGTTGATCGGTAATGATTAGTCATCAGGTCGATCGGTGTTCACTGCTCTCCGTTCTCCCTTCCCTTCCCTTTCGACGCTGCATTTTCACTTACATTCCAAGGTCGTTGATCATTGGATTGTGAGATTTTGCTGCAGTCGACTGTGACCTCATCACGAATAAATAATAAAACTATCCCTTTTCTCATGCATTCCCTGGTTCCAACTTTTTGCGCTGATTTGTAGAGCGTTATTTCATTCGCATTTTACCGACTGATCTTCAATCAAATAATGTGAGACACCAAAAGAACAAAAAAAAGAACGAATGTCGAAAACAGATATGTATGATAGTTTCAAAGATTGTAAGATGTTTTTCATGAATAGTAAAAAAAAACTATTTCCCATGATTTTCCCACGATGGATTGTATTGATCACTAACAATAAGCATGTCGTCTCCATGAACATTCAGCAGAAACAGATTTACTCCAAGATATTCGAGTCAGAACAAAAGCCAACACACATTTATCCTTTATTGTTATGCTTGTGGGCGCTCGTGCTCATTGAAAATTCCTCCCCTCATTAAAAATTTTAAAAAAACATTTAAAAAATGTTCAAACAACACAATGTGGAATGTGGACTATAGCTATTAGTTGATATTTATTTATTACTGCAAAATAAGTGAATAGGTGCAGATTGCAAGACGAAGAGAATGAGAGCCAATATGACACACGGTTATCCCGCGACATACAATACAATACTCGCTTATCCTCCAACAAAGGTGTAGCAGATGAGCTGAGCGGTAGTGTCGAACACTTGCTCGTCGGTCGAAGCGATCGTCCAGAAAGTGCCAACGCACTTGAGCGCGTTTTCATCCGTTTTGAGTTCAACAACGTCGCCAGCAAACTGCAATGGAGAGAGGTTATACCCTTCGCTTCACCCTTCGCGCTCGATTCAGCCAAGTTACTCCTGGGATTTCTGTAGAGCAGCGCTCGTTAGGGAGCGAGAAGCGGATTCATCCAAAATTAACAATTCACTTCGACATCCACTTGGCTATTGGCTATTTCCTGCGCACTAATTCTCAAAACGGAGAGTGAGAGTGAGAGTTGTCCTTGTCCTCGAGAACCCGCCGTGGTCCACTACGGTTGCACGTTCATTTTCCAACCCCGCTCGATATTCGTGGTCGAGGAAATAGTGACTGAGGGAGCGAGTACTACCCTCCCTACAACTCTCGATAAGGGTTCTTCTTCGCTGGGATAGCGAATATCGTCTTCGAAGACCGCTCACCGTCTCGCCTCCGAGAGTGGAAATGGCGTCGCCGCATGAGACGGACGAGGGCGTGATTATCGCTGGGGTACAGACGGCTTGTTCCCCGAACGTCGCCTGGCACACGGCCGGATCGAAGGCAGTGATCGGCGCGCACTCTGTGCTTCACAATTTGGATTTCGCTCTTGTTCTATTCACTAGGGTAGGCATCTACGGAGTCTTCTATAAAAGAAACGGATTAAAGCGAGATTTGAAAAAAAATAAACATTTTGCAGCGTCTGCTTCCAATATGATGAAATCACAATGGAATATTCATACACCTTATTTCAGAATAAACTAACTTGATGGTGCCGGGGTAACTGCGGGAATGCCTGGCTGCGGTGTCTTCGTTGGGATGCAGCAGAGAGCGATCGGTGATAGGACCAAGAGGACGGCAAGGGGCCCCATTATTCCCTGTGGAAAAGAAGGTTCGAACGATGTTTGCAGCAAAAATGGGATAAATTATAGAACAAATCAGTGGCAATGCGAGCTCAAACTCAAAATTCTCCATGCGTTAGACGCGCAAAGAGAATTGGTGGGTGAAAAGCGGAGATCGGTGAAGATAAGGCCATAGTGGCAAGTGATTGATAGGGGGAAATTGCGATCCAAGGAGGAGGATCGGGGGGAGGGGGACAAAAGGCTTAACGGGTTCGCATGGACGGGCGCAATCACTTCCCCCTCCCCTCCGACCCATTTTAGTATCATCTTCTTCCGACTATTGATATTCATTGCAAAGAGGTGATCAAATGGCATCGGACATTACAATTTATCATTCGTTAAATTTACATATTATACTGAGTATAAATAGTGAATGATGAATGGCCTTGTTAGTTAGTTATATTCGGCAGATAATCTGTGATGAGTAAGCAGACTGATACTGTGAGAGTAACATCCGAACGTTAAATAGAAAAGTCAAAAAAATACTTGAAAAAAATTATGGTAGGGCTGAAATAGACAAATACGTGAACAAAAATAATTTATGGAAGAACGAAAAGAGCCAAATATATGCTAGAAAAAATATTATATGGAAGAAAAAAAATAGAGAAATACTTGAACACAAATATTATATGGAAGAAGAGACAAATACGTGAACAAAAATAATATAGTGCTCAGATTTATATGAATTTGAAGGTACTGTATGGATTGAGTCGTCTAAAAGTCCTTCACGTAGGGCAATTCGCAAGTAAAATCAACCTATGGCAATCAATTCCAAGCCGCTGTAATTGTGGGCATCGACCGGGTTTCCACGCTTCCGACCTTTGGTTTCTTCTTCAAGGTTTTCCCGAGTAATCCCCTCCTGCAAGCATTTTTGCCATGCTTTAATCATTTTGGTGACCATAACTGAACTTTGATTCCTTTGCATGCTCTTTCGCTCCCCCATCACTCCCCAATCTCACCAATAGTCCGGCATAAGTATGATAACGATTATTCCATCCCATGCGGGGAAGCACGAAGTGAGCAGCATGCATGCATCATCCCAGAAGTAGACGGGAAGGCGAACTAACGGGAGATTAATGACGGCAATGTAAGGAATGTACACGAAGAACAGCGGGACGGCCGTCTGAAATCGCTCATTTTCGAAAATACCGACAGTCAAAGCATTTGAATCGAATGATCTTACCTGAGCGCACACGGATATGAACAGTTTGCGTTGCATATTGAGGGCATGGGCCGAAATGGTATGTCCACGAAGGACATAAATGTGATAGTAACAGAGGCAGCCGTAGGTGATAGCGATGGTGAAACAGGTGACCATAATCGTGTTAAATGTCATGCAAGCGCACAAAACTCGCACGTTTAGCACGTTATCTTTCTGGAAAAATATTGTTATTCCGTGTTTTTTCGAACCATAATTACCCAATGGTGCATGACGAGCCAGCCCGCCTTGATCTCCGTTCCCAATCTTCTGCCCGTTTCTGCTGCGAGCAGATTCACAGCGTATTCCTCTCCCTCCTCGACCATTAGGGCAATGGCCACCCAGAACCTGCCAAAATTTAAGTAAAATCTACATAATAAATATAATATTTTTAAAATGTACAAAAATATAAAAGAAGCATACCAGAGGAAGTACTCGAATAGCACAATGATGACGAGGAATACAATGAATCGCCAATCGGCAAAGAGCGGGATCAGATGCGGTCGGGCGATGCACCAATAGCGATAGAGAAAATCAAAGATCATCAGCACGAAGGGTATGGTATTGCAGCAACAGTAGAAGCAGGTGATATACTGCAATTGTTATTGCTCATTCGCATCGTTAGTCCGCTAAAAATATAAGATTATAATGCTTACCCGGCTGTCCCAGTCGGCCGCGACACCGAACACCGTCGTATCGACCACAACGACTCTCTGGAATCACAAATTTGATATGCAGAATTGAAACGTATTTCCTACCGGTTTCAGCACCGCATGCAAAAAGACGAGAAAGATGTCGTAGGCAGCGAAAATCAGGAGCATCTCCTTGTAAGTTCCGAGAGATTTCCTCGAATATTTGACAATCGTGTACATGAGAAGAATATTCGTAATGAAGCCCAATACTAAATATCATTAGTTTTGCATTGTCGAACATACAATTTACGAACCGACATGGGACTCCTCAATGATCGTGTAGAGGCGTGACATCGTCGCAAGGAGTAGTCTCCCGTCGGCCGATTACAGTTAACCTAGTAGAGAAGGACCGAGGGGCTCCATCGACCTTCCTTGGAATGATGCGCCTTATATATCAACCCATTCCATGTCCTTAGGTCAATTATCGTGTTCTCCCACGTTGCATAATGAGATTGCTCAGCGTACTGTTCATCCAAAATGAAAAACGAGGGGTGCTTTTCCACATTTTCACGGAGCAGGTTAATGAGCACTGAGTACTGTACTACTGATTGCATTCACATTCGCACGAATTTGAGCAGGAGAGAAAAGCGCGAGAAAATATTGTGTGAGAAAATAAATATTGTATTGTGTTTTCACAATGCCAGAACATAGCAAATCTGAAGCAAGTTCCGGAAAAATGTTGAAATGTGTTATACAGACTCATCAACATCCTTCGAAGAACCAAATCTATCATATTTGAGCCATCCACGAAGTCAATATTTCACTCGATTTGGTGGAAAATGTTTTTATTATTCAAAAACAAACCCAAACACTATTGTTTTCTGCATACCACCTCCGTGTGCTTGCATGCGTTATATGTTAAACGCTGTGAGATATGTAAATAACAGGTTAATTATCAAATCCGCCCACGTTGCATAACGAGATTGCTCGGCGTACTGTAGCAAAACGAAAACCGATTCTCCACAATTGCACCAAGAAGGTTAGTGAGCACTGAGTACTGCACTACTGATTGAATTCACATTCGCACACGATTGAAAAGAATAGAAAGGGGTGAGAAAATGTAGGCGGAAACGAAGGCAGTCTTATTTTCATGTCTGGATATTCTGGCTGTGTGTGTTTTTATAGGTTCAGCATCCTTCGAAACACGAAAAGGATTTGAGTCATCCAGGATTTTTTTTCGATTTGGGGAAAACATTTTTAATTTGTCAAAAAGACATTTCACACACTATTGTGTTGGTCATGTATGCTATACTTTTTTGGGTTCATTTGGCATCTCACACTATTTCATTGAAGATAGCCTGTAACATACAAATGCAGTAAAGATCCACAAAACAACACAATGGTTGGCTGTTCAGTCTCCAATTATCTTAACCTATTCGGTTGAGTTATTGCTATCTCAGATGTTGGATGGTTACTTCGTTGCAAGAAATGTCAACTGTCAGCATTTACTATCGGTAAATAATCCTCTTTTTCCGTGTTGTGTTGACACCCCTTGCGAATGCGCCAGAGATTGTGCGTAATTACTCATTCGCAAGGTTTTGCTGTCGTATTACGACTGACTGTAGTCAGTTATGACTATTCTTGTATCAGTATTTTATAGTTTACATCCTAATAACAACAAAATAATTTCTCAGCGATATACTAATTGTGAGAAATTACAGCTGTGAGAGGCCTTCGAACATGCAAGCGATATTCCTAATCGTATCAGCGGGATTCACAAGAAACGAAAAATCTGTACGGCTGATCTTTTCATTTCCTTATTTTATTTATACAAAATACAGAAAAACACAAAAAAATATAAGGTAAGGGTGAAATTCAAGCATGAGAAGAAGCCGCGGCCGATGCTGAGAACGTTGTTGTGAATTGCGTGTTTCTCACAAATAACTTCTTCTCCTTCCATAATCCGAGCGTCTTTAGAAGTCCCATCCGATAATCTCTGATTAGAATGATGATGACAAGTGCATCCCATGCGGGAAAAATGGAAACAAAGAGAGAATAGTGATTGGAGATGAAGAAGAAGATTCCTGAAGAAGTATTGCTATTGCTTGTACACATTTCACTTGATTTCATTCAGAATCTTGGGAAAACTTACCGGAGGAAATGCTTAGAAACGGGCACATAATAATGAAGAAGTAGGGAATGTACACGCACACCACCGGGACGAACGTCTGTTATTTATTGATTTTATATTATATTTTAATTTAAATAATTAGAAAATACCTGCGCGCACACGGCCACAAGCAGCGCATACTGCATAGTTCGATGACTGGTCGACAGTGTTGTCGTCTTCAGAATCTCCTTGTAGGTCAATGTCGCCAGCGTTGAGGCGAGAATCAAACTGCCGAAGATAATGATCATGGTCACCATGATTATGTACACAACTCTGACGTTCATCTGACCATCGCGCTGAAAATATTGCTTAATGAATGCCAACCTTTTATTATCATAGATACAGCACAAACTATAAGATTTTTCTATGAATATGTTGTTTTGCCCATTTCTGGCAATCTCACCCAATGGTCCATAACCAGCCATCCGTACTCGACAATTTCACTTCTCGTTTTGTAGAATTCCAATTTCACTCCATCCAGTGTGTAATCATCGGCGGTAGTAGAAACATTTTTGCACAGAATATACCTGAAATAGAATGGATTACGAAGCAAAATCGTTGGTTGGTATACCATATAGTTCCCTGTGTGATCGGATAGAGACTGATCATAGCAATGAACCAAGGACGAGAGAAATACTTTAGTAGATCAGGGCTGGAGAAACATGAGCTTCGAAAAGATGCACTCTATAAAATCACCTCGAAACACTCCAATATCGATAAAGGAAGTGAACGTTCATCAGAGAGAATGGGACGGTGAAACAAGCGTAGAATATGCAATTGATTTCCTGAATGAGCACACTTACATTGGCTGAATTCTATTTTCATGAATAAATGCGAAATGCATACTACGCTACTAGAGCAATGCTCAAAGCAGCAACGCTGACTAAGAATCTCGAAAAGATTTTCCTTCTTTTCCCTGAATTTAGCCTACCTCACTCTGGAAAGGCGTGTACTGCGTAGCTCCGAATGTATTTTCAACGATTATCACAACCTAGCATGGTTATATATTGCAATTTAGTTTGCTTCATAAGCACTTACTGGATTGCACAAACCATGCAGCATGCACAAATATACGTCATAACAAGCGAATACAGCCAGTAGATACTTGTAACTGCCCAGAAATGCGCTCGAGTATTTCTTGATCAAGAATAGCAGGGTCAAGTTGAGGCTGATTCCCAGCACTGGAAAAGATTTATTTCTTCATGTTGCGTTAAGATGACCACTAACGAAGATCCACTGATTCAATGTTGAACGAGTAGAACGCAAGCATAGAAGTTGAGTTCATCCTGAAAATGTAAAAGATAAACGGAACTAGAAAGGTGGCGAATGCTCAGATGATCATGAACAGCATCTTATATACAGCGGTTTTTGCTGACCATTGGCATTCATTATCGAGATGATCAACAAGCATCTGAGACAACACTTGCTCATCCGATAAGTTTGACTACGATAAGTAAGACTAGTAAGTTTGATAAGTTTGCAGTACGGTGAACGAGCATTGGTGATTGAACGGTGGTTGAACAATGAACATTGAACAGTGAGTTGATGGCATATGAATTTAATGTGCATACGTGGCACTACTTCCTTTTCAGAATCCCTTGAATCACAGAATGTGAGACGTGAAAAACCCAAAACAATATTTTAATTGGCAGCGCTGTGCAAACAACAATAATAAGGAAGAATGACATCGCAAGAGGTATTATAAGGAATACCATGTATATTTGGTTGTTGATGCTATTGGCATCCATATTCGACTTCCACATCTCTGAACCGAATGCCAATGTTTTGCGTATTGTAGAGCGGCAGTGGCGGGGATTTTGAACTGCGGATATGATTGGAAAGATAACGCCTCACTTTCCATGTTTTGATCTATCTAACTATAAAGTAGTTATCCCGATAAAAAATATTATCAATTTATCTTGCGCGGCATTTCAGCAATTATAGCTTAATGTTAATTCATATGTCATCTACTGATCCACTCAATTGGATCGATTAGACAAGATTGGTGAGCAGCATAATGTTCACATTAGCATTGGGGTAAATGTTATACGGTGTTCTGCATAAACGAAAGCAGGGAATGCTCTCTAACTTTTCCATGATTTTTCGCTTCTCTGACCGACGAGAATGCATTGCGAAATGAGTGGGTCAGACGACAGCGACGTTACAACTGACCTTCACAATCCACGAGATTAGTGTCACATTAAGAGACCGGATCGGTAAAAATGGAGTACCCCCCGGACACGCTCCTACCGAATTGAGTTCTGCTAGCCCATAATCTAGTGTTAGGAGGGTGTTGGCCCCACATTACCTATAGTACCCTTTATTTCCATTTCTTGCTCTCGAGGGGGAAGAATAGTGAAAAATATCTATAAATTGTTAAAAATTCTTTTTTTCTCACCCTGTCAAGATAGACCCAATTTTACATTTTCAATGCATTAGGGGTGTCCAAACACTGAAAATCAGCATATAAGAATTATTTATTCTCAACGCAATAACTGCCCTTTTGACCACAATTTTCGGTTTTCTCGTGAAAAGAGGTCATTTTTGGGGGTCCGTCCAAAGCGGACTATGTGGGTGATGAAGCCAGATGATACCTGCAACGGTTCCACTATCGAAAACTAATATCGATTTTACCTGGAATTGGAGGCATGCGTCCAAGTGAAACTCACTGCATAAAGCGGTTCATGAACATCGAGCTCCAGACATGGTTTCACTTCGGATTTTCTAGAAATCACTTTTTCGGTATTCTAATGAATGTTTACGAATAATTATTAGCAAAAGAACCGATTCCGCGATCATCATTTTTTTCGACCATGACCCGGGGTTCATGCCCCAAAAGTGACCACTTATGACCATGAACCCCGGGTCATGGTCATAAGTGGACCGAAAAAGTCATGGTGGAGGAACTTCAAGTTTTTCACACCTATACATGCTACAACAACCCCATAATATACAGTCCCCAGAAATTCCGAAATACGACAGGCGTGGGGCTGATAAAAGTGTTTTTGTTGAATTTCTCACTAAAAACTCATTTCTCAGCACCACGCCTGTCGTATTTCGGAATTTCTGGGCGCAGCATATTATGTTGTTACTGTAGCGTGTATTGGTGTGTAGTATTTGATATTCCTCCACCATGACTTTTTCGGTCCACTTCGGACCATGACCCGGGGTTCATGGTCATGGGTCACTTTTGGGGCATGAACCCCGGGTCATGGTCGAAAAAAATGATGATCGCGGAATCGGTTCTTTTGCTAATAATTATTCGGAAACATTCATTAGAATACCGAAAAAGTGATTTCTAGAAAATCCGAAGTGAAACCATGTCTGGAGCTCGATGTTCATGAACCGCTTTATGCAGTGAGTTTCACTTGGACGCATGCCTCCAATTCCAGGTAAAATCGATATTAGTTTTCGATAGTGGAACCGTTGCAGGTATCATCTGGCTTCATCACCCACATAGTCCGCTTTGGACGGACCTCCAAAAATGACCTCTTTTCACGAGAAAACCGAAAATTGTGGTCAAAAGGGCAGTTATTGCGTTGAGAATAAATAATTCTTATATGCTGATTTTCAGTGTTTGGACACCCCTAATGCATTGAAAATGTAAAATTGGGTCTATCTTGACAGGGTGAGAATATATGATTTTTTTACTATTTATAGATATTTTTCACTATTCTTCCCCCTCGAGAGCAAGAAATGGAATTAAAGGGTACTATAGGTAATGTGGGGCCAACACCCTCCTAACACTAGATTATGGGCTAGCAGAACTCAATTCGGTAGGAGCGTGTCCGGGGGGTGGGTGAATTTGCTACATTATTACCGATCCGGTCTCTTAAACTAATTGCTCATACTAATTTTTCTCACATTTATCAGCAGTATGCTGTTATCATATTTAGCCTCATCAAATCTATCTCATCAGAAAAATCAATTTAAATTGGCGACAACGTATGCGAGAGGATGCAGCAAGCCCCGTCACAACTATTTGAGTTCATGACATATGAATTTCATGTGCATATGTGGCACTCTTCCATTTCAGAATCCCATGAATGACGGAATGTGAGGCGTAAAAAAATTATTTTAAAGTAATATATTGCAGCGAAATACAAACAGAGGAATGACTTGAATATTTGGGTGACCGAGCTATCGTTAATGATATCCGACCCTTCAAGAATCCACATCTCTGAACCGAGTGCCAATGTCTTGCGTATTGCAGTGTAGGCAGCGCCTTGAATTTTCAATTTGCGGATGTGATTGGAGAGAGCGTCTCTCTATCCATGTTTTGAATCTACCTAACAATAAAGTATTCTCCCGATAAATATGATTAAAGATTTATCTTGCAAATACAGTTATCACAACATAATTCATTTGTTATCTACTCATCCACTCAATTTGATCGAATAGATGTGATTGTTGATCGCGGTAAAGTTGAAATTAAAGTATGCTGTAAATGTTGTGTTAAATTGTGCGTTTCTCACAAATAATCTTTTCTCCTTCCATAATCCAAGCGTCTTTAGAAGTCCCGTTGTACTTCTCTGCGAGGTTGTTAAGTTCTTCCTATTGCTACATTTCACAATTGTTCAGGTGGCCGTAACGGAAACTCGAGGCATAAATCTCGAAAAGACTTTCCTTTTCTGCCCGAACTGCCTACCTCATTCTGAAAAGGCGTGTACAGCGTGGCTCCGAATGTATTTGGAACACTTATCACAACATCGCATGGATTCAATGCTGAACGTGTAGTATTGTAAGCTTGCTTCGTAAGCACTTGCTGGACTTAGCAAGTGATGCACCATGTACAAGTATACGTCGTAGCAAGCGAATACGACCAGAAATGCGCTTGAGTATTTCTTGATCAGGAATGGCAGGGTCAAGTTGAGGGCCCAGCACTGGAAAAGAAGCATTTTTTTCTGTTGCGTTAAGATCATCTCTAACCCAGACCCACTGATTCAATGCTGAACGTGTAGTATCCAAGAATGGAATCTGTTGAGTTCATTTGATAAGATGAAAGATAAGCGGAACTAGAATGTAAGCGAATGCCCAGATGATCATGAACATAATTGTATATACGAAAATGCTGATATGCTCATTGCCGAGATGATCAAACGACATCTGAGACAACAATTACTCATCCGATAACTTTGCTAGCATATTACGATGGACAACGTTAGTGGTTGAACGATGGTTGAACGGTGAACATTGGTCAGTGAGCTCATGTACGAATGTGGCACTACTTACTGTTCAGAACCCCTTGCATCACAGAATGTGAGACGTGAAAAACTCCAAAAAAATAATTATAATAATAGGCGGCGCTATGCAAACAACAATAATAAGGAATGGCCGCGTAGGAGTTATGAATAGGAATACCATGTATATTTGGCTGTTGATGCTATCGGCATCCATATCCGACTTCCACATCTCTGAACCGAATGTCAATGTTACGCGTATTGTAGAGCAGGCAGCGGAGGGGATTTTACTTGTAATGGAAAAAAATGTCTACTATCGATATCTTGATCTACACAGCAATAGATCAACCATGGATACTTCTCAATGCCGAATTGCGTTTCATGTTTCTCCGCATTGAAGCTTCATGGCATTAGAAATTCATCTCGACGGAAAGCTGTGTTTCATCAATTTTTTTTTTCGGATACTCTGTTCAATATCGGATTCATGAATCGATATATTTGGAATGAAGAGGATTCAACTTCATCAATGGGGATATATTTAGTTTATATTTTGAGATAAATGAAATGATTGATGAAAAATGAGACAGCATGGAAGATGAAACATTATTAGTTGACGCTTTAGAAGAGGTATTATGAGAGATTGTTCAAAGTTCGGACTCCAAAAATAGGGAATCCTAATTCTACAAACAAATTGGCTCGAAGAGAGGAAATGCAATTTAATGTAGAGATCTGCCCAAACTTGTAATGAAAAAAGTGTTATGAACAGTTAGTGAATTGTTCTAGTTTTACTTGTACTTGTATGCTGTTCAAATCATTGTGAGTTCTGCTAAAAATGGGCAGTATGCTCTATATATATCGAGTGCTCCATAAAACACATTCATTTCCTGTAAAAACTGTAAGTGTTCATAAGTTGTCAATCAGACAGTACCTTCTCAAGACTAGTTCGGCTATGAATTTTGCCGATCATGGATAACATTTCTTGAAATGCCTTCGGACCCTGAATATGAATGTCATTCTAGTTCCAAGTCCTATTCTCACCTCGTCTCTTCCCCTCTTGGCGAGGGCATATGAGAGAAGGATTCTGGCATAATGCTCACTCTTTTCTGTGAGAAGAGCGCGGTCACTTGCAGATATATTATCCAGGCCTTAAAAAGTGTCATGAAAACATTTACAAAAGAAATCAGCACATGGACTTAGCACAAGTATTATTTTCAACAATACATATTCGTTCATATCTATTTTCATATTCATCAAATTTTGAATGATGCGAGCAACCCCTACAAACTCTCTCGAAATTATGCTGGAATGCATTCATTTGATGGTCGTAGATTGCATCTGCATTACCTTTCCATACCACCATGTGGGGTTGTTCCATCAGGATTTGTAACGAAAAGGACTCCTTTTCTCATAGAGAAGTAATAATTGGTGAAATTTGCACATATCAACGCCATTTTTCCAGCTAGATTTTTCTAAAAACGAATTTAAATTTTTATTGCATTTTTAATGATTTATTTAATAACAAATACCTTTGTAGTAGAGCTTAACTGACTGGTAAAATCGAGTGACTTGAAATACTCAATTTGGCAAATAGCGTTGGAAAAATACCATGACTTCATCTTATTTGAGTAGTTTTGTCTTGTTAATCCTCGCAAAATTCGATTTTTTAAATTCCCATTGAATAAGTATATATTATATGTCTGAATCAAACTTGCAATAACACTAGTTGTTGAGTATGCAACCGACCACGAGTGATCCAGAATCAAAGTCAACATATCCTTCATTCGGAGAAAGAGGTTCCATTTTCTGAATGCACTCAAGCTGATACCCAATGAAAACTTCTCAAACGCACTCCATAGTCAATGCTCAACTTAGAATACCCCGTAAGAGCATTGTCAACTGATATCACACTCAATGGATGTGGATTGAACTTGGAAGACCTGAACAGATCTCGACTTCCCATGGCCATCCAAGAATACATTACCTGAGTCGATCAAAAGCATTCTCAATTTGTCGTAATTTTGCGATCACTCTGTCAACAGCAATTTCCGATGAGGCGGGATTCAAAATGATCTGAAACAGTTATGGTAATTTTAGTGCATTCGAATCGCAGTGTTAGAATAATAGTTTTTTCCGTGAAAAATCGGTCCAAAGATTTGGGCTCATTTTACGCTACTAACCGTGTGCAAAAATTATTTCTGGTTACTGTCAACTCCCTCTCTTAATTTGATATCCTTTCTTGTACGGGGTTGCGCTATGCAACTGTTCTACTCTCCACTAAATCTCAAACTCTACGCTACTGACGTTTTCCTTTCATGTTTTAATTCCAAAAAAAACATTTGTTAAGCTATGAATGAACTCACTGGTGGGTTAGGTGATCTGCATAAATTTGCGAGTTCTTCCGGACAAGTTCTGAAAATGTTGTTTGAATAGTTTTCAGACTCCATGCAAACTGCAGGGTATTGCTGTTTATGTGTATTTTTTCATACAGAGGCTGCATAGCAACTTTCATAGACTCTTACTGATATTGTGTATGGACTGGTTCGTGGTCCTTGATTCGGCCGCTTTTCGGATCGAATCGCATGACTGCAGCACACTTCTGGTAGCGACATCCGCGACAGTTGTGGCGATCCGCTCAAAATAGGATATCTCTTGCCCAATCAGTCTGGACTGGTAAATAACTATCATTGTTCCTCACTTGGACGAATGGTGCAGTTCCCAGTTCCTTGGCGACACGGGAATGTCCGACCCGCGAGCACCGATCGCCTGTGCGGGCATCTTTCTAAGTCTAGAGAGAGAGAAGAAATCGATAGAGCAGAGTGTGCGAAATGAGGAGAAGGCAAGTATGCATCTAGCTCAGAATACGTACCGACAAGCATCAGCGCCGAGACGGGCGTACTTGCAGGGAGCAGTGCAGATAACGCATGATCGAGACATTTCGATCGAGTTGGAGAAGGAGAGAGGAGAGTGAAAGGCCGCGCCGGCACACTAAGCGAGGTCGACACTTGTCGTAGGAAATGTGGCAAATACGGACAAGCGCACTGCAAAGTACAGGTGAAATAGTATTTTTTTATGAAAAAGGACAACATGGGGCCATTGTTCCTAACGAGCCCTTTCATCAGGCATTTGAAAAATACGAAAATTCAGCTGAGCAAGAGTGGGGGAATTCGTGTTATACCTTTTCTCATGTACGCGTAATATCGGGTTGGTGCGCAAGTTTCTGACGTTTTTCAAGTTTGACTATTCTGAGCGATCGTAACATTCATTCTCAACCTATCAACAAATTCTTTTTTGCAGTAGATGGGGGCGTGGATGGACTTTTAAGCGCACACTAAAACAGACCAATCGATTTTGGAATGCCGATACAGTGCAAAACCAATTAACTTGCGGAACTGATTCGAATCGAGTTTTTCTCAAGCCAGTGCTCCTTTGAGAATGTGATCGGTGTAATGCTGCATTCAGTGTCGAACATTGATCATTTTGAGGTGTCATTTTGTGGGGTCATTTTGATAGAGCAATTTGAGGGGTCAATTTGATTCATCACTTTGTCCCCTCTCCCTCCTCTCCCTCTCTCCTCATTTACATGTAAACTCCCCTCTCCCTCGCCTCTCGCTCCATTGTTTATCCCTCATCCAACCACTTCATTCGGACGAAACAATGAGAAATGAATGAGAGGGAGATGCGAGAGGGAGAGTGGGCAAAATGACACCTCAAATTGATCTATCAAGATGATCAATGATCGACACTGAATGCAGCATAAAACCGCTTCACAGACATCAAGCACTTTCACTTAGCACTACCGCTCGGCAGAAATTTTTAGAAACATAGAAGTCAGAAATTTACGCAATTTAAAATGTTGCGATATCGTATGTGCACGTACTCGTAGAGGAAACGGAGAGAAGACGGATGAGAGTCCCTTTGATCTCTCCTTCCTCTCCCTCCAGCGTTGCTTAGCTACGGCCTCACACAGGTCGACGATTACGCATTATCTTCTATCCATCCAACGTCCAAGAAAAGTGTATCCAACAATTATTTCCTCGAATTACCATGCAATAGAGATGCAACTCATCTATTTTCATCTAAAATTTTGATATAACGCGCTTTTTCTGAGAGATTACAGGATCCTGAGGAAAGGAGCTCAAATTTTTGGCTCCTACCTTGGATACATTGCAGAGTTCACACAGTTCAGTCGCTAATAGGGATAGAGAGAGAGGCGAGAAGCGAATGAGAGGAAAAGAGGGAGAGATACAATTTTTGCTCAACTGCTCTTCTTCTCCACTTTCTCAATGCTCCCACTTTTTGCACTCATTTCGGCGTGCAGGTAAACATTTCTTCTTATAGAATGATGTTTAATCGATCTTAATCTCAATTTCTTTCGCTTTACATTTCAGATCATGCATTGAATTTTCAAACGCTGTACTATGAGAAGCGATGAGAAACGAGAAATAAAGGAAGTGAACTTTCAGACATAAACACTTCAAGGCATCATCCCCTTTATCGAAAATGCATCCAATGGGCATCTGGAAGTTGCTCATTTCTTGAATACGGACATAAAGATTTCGTAATCCTCCAGTTATCGATCACTTTCCGTACAGGAACTTGATTCATTGCAAGAACATCATCACATTTTATGCGAGCAAAGTCAATACAAAGGATAACTAAAGCCATCAAATATTAGCGTTTAAAATTCCTTTTGTCGCGCCTGAAAGTGCTGCGATTTTTATAGAAATACAATATCGACTACTAATATCAAAAAAGCACTGTAATTCTCAATATGGTATTCGTGAATGGTGGATTATTGGTTAATTATTGAGGATACAGTAGAATTGACGAGGTACGGTATTCTCCGGGTATCGATTACTTCCCGTACAAAAACTTGGCAGCGAAGAAAGTAAGGAAGATGACGATGGCGACCAGAAACACGTTCACAGTGTAGTGGATAGTCTGTGAATAACGAATGAATGAGATGATGAATAATTGATGAAAAATATGCATTTGAGAATATAGAGTGCGCAATACGGGCCGACGTCTCTTCATTTCACACACTGAGACTATGAGGAATGAAGAGGGACTGCGGCCCTTATTACGCACTCTATGAGAGACAAAAAGGACTACTATTTAGTGCCCACCTGTGCATGAGCTGCGTGCCACGCCGCCGGTGGAGGGTGATAGCCGATAGAATAGTGATGAAGGTGTTCGGCTGCAAATTTAAATGCTAACTTATTCAGTTTTCCATTTTGAACAAGACGAAGCCGAGTTTCTCAGGCTGCGAAAATGTTGTTTATATTTTCGTCTATATGTCTATTGAAAAATATAAAATAAACTTTTTTAAAATGAATAAATAAATAAAATCTTACGTAATATTTCGCGTTCGCAAGCCTTTCCACAGTTGTTACACGTGTGACGATGGATGAACACTGATTGGTTGGGGTCAAGGACTGGAATGCATCAGCATCATCAAAAACTGTGTTATTATTTCAGTAAAACTTTTTTAATTCTGAAAAAATCAAGGTAAAATGTTGAAACATATGCATAAATGCTCACTCTTCGCGCCGTTCTCAGCATCAGCCGCCACCGCATTGTAAGACATGATTGTTTGAGTCTGCAAGGGAAGAGTTTGTGATGCTAATATGTCATCGGCGCTCAAGGCCGGAAATGCATGTGAACCAATGCGAACGAGAGAAATGTATAGTGAATAGCACCCGGGACATGAGTCGATAACAAGAGGCAATAATAATCCCTTTCTACTCCTAGCATCAGTTGGGAGAATGCGAAAACATTGCATGGATGTGAATAGATATTGAGAGCGTTCCAAGCAACATTCATGCATTTTGAGCAATTTAAAATGCATGAAAGTTACTTTGTTTAAAAAAAGATCCTCTTTGCCGTGTTACAATCTGCATCGTGAATAGAACCGGTTATACCGATTCTCCTTTTCAATAGGCTTGAGTAGAGCGTAAATGGGAAATATTTTGAGCAACTTCTCCATAACTGACTGAAATTTTGGAACAGAAAAACAACAGTAGAAATGTTCAACGCGTGTAGCAAAAGTAAAGAGAAAACACTGCTGTGTTCCAACAAGCGCCAACTGATGTTGTCGTTGCTAGAAGTAACACAAGTCAAACATTTGAGCCTTCTGGTGCAACCAAATTTCCAGAAAGTTCGAGGCAAATCGTACTCCAATCGATACTGTTTCACACTGAAGGTAGTGAGACACGCGCGCGCAATAGGAAACCAGAGCCGAAAACTGTCCCCTATACCCCTACCGAAAATGGTTCTCCTCACTTTGCACGCTATTGCCTCCTTTCACAGAGTATCAAGGTCAGCGAGCATTTGCCTGTCTCTCTTATTTCTCCCTGATCTTTCGCTCTCTCTCTCTCTCCGATTGTGTAGAGGCATTGCGAAGGCAGTAAACATGAGGGTTAGTTCCAAAAAAAGAAAGTGGAGTGTGGAGGGGCAGAATAATTGCGTGGCATATGGGCAAAACTTCCTTCTTTACGGATGACTGAGAGTAGCGAGAGAATGGACTAGAAATAATTCATGGAAATGCCTCGCGGCAGTCCCGGGCGAAACAAGTAAACTCAATTATGGGTGGCTTTCTTGATATATCGTAGTGGAAATGGCGTATCCCCAAGCTATACTCTCAATAGATTGCCGCTAGCACGAATTCTCCAATTGAGCGGTTTAAAGAGAGCTTGTGCGGACAGAACGCGAGAAACCATGCAAAATGAGGAGGGTATCCTGCTAAATCGCTAGCATCCCTACTACTTCTGTTGGGTGGTCAGCGCGTAAACAATGACCGCTTGCGAGTGGGGCGAAGAAGGGGAAAGGGAGAGAGGGAGAGGAGAGGAAGAGAGCGAGCGAGAGAGTGAGAGAAGAGGGGGAGGCAGATCGCAATAGCCCGCGAATCGGGGACGAAAACAGTGGTGAAATCGGGTAGGAATCGCTCAGAGAGGGGAAAAGAGCACTATTTCATAAATTATGAAAGGTGGATAGGGGAGGTTGTATTTTTTGCCCGGTTGTCCATTTTTTCAGTTAGCACATTACACACTATTAGCACATTAGCACACTATTAGCACAGTTAGCACACACTATTGTTAGCAGAGATTTTTTTGCAAACATGCGATATTCACACTAAATTGATTCCAAGAAATCCCATACGGGAAAGCAGCCTGTCAGTTGCATACAAGCTCTGAAAATTATTAAATTTCTTTGATCTTTGATCTGTGATCTCGCTATTGTCTGCAAAAATTCTGCTCGCAATATTTTCAACTCTACCTGTCAATCGAGTGGGCTCCAAGAAATGTAAAATGGTTTACTGTCATAAAAGGGAGATACACTAAAACGAGAGGCACAAATATCTGGATGCATGCAATCAATGAATTGATATCGTATTTTTGCTTGCCTGGGCACACACAGCAATTAGCAATTTGAATTGAAGAGTGACCGCATGTGTAGAAATTTTGACAGCCCTAGCTATGAAGTTGTACGTTAGAGTGGCGAGTGTAACTGCCATCAAGACAGACAGGATCACAATAGAATCGAAGATGATCCTTGATGCGATCGCTTGCACTCTTTGCCCATCCTCCTCCTCAAATATAGATCAAACAGCTTCATGCTCCTGCAATGAATATGCGAAAAGTGTAGTGCGTAGAAACCTCTTGGAGATGCGAATACAATTTAATCAAATCACAGAAAAGCTGATGAGTATCCAGCCGTCTCTGATCACTTTGCCATATCGACGCTCGTATTCATTTCGAGCGCGAATCGTTCCCATCTCGTTCACCTCTCCTGACGACTCTTGTACAGATAAGATACCTGCGAGAAGAACATAGAAAATAGCATCGATATTAGCACTTACCAAACAACAAAGCCGGTCATGTGAAGGCGGAAATTAGTGCGATAAACTTCTTGTTCGAAAATAGCGCTATGAGATGCGGATATCGAATGGAATAGAATCGATACAGAAAATGAATATTCATGAGCGTGAATGGAACAGTGTAACATGAACAGAATGCAGCAGTGAGTCTCTAAAAAAGATTAAAATTAGCGATTTTCTATAGGGCAAGTATATATTCTGAAAATTATATCAGTGCGTTCGCCTAAGAATCGCCACTCACCGGAAAATATGTACGGCAAATTTTAAAATCTCAATTTTTGGCAGATTAAGGGAGACCTGATCTCCAATTTCAGGCCGTGTATGAAGATAATCCTTACTGATATCGAAGCAGGGGGTTCAGGTCTACCATAATCTGCCAAAAAAATTGAGGTGCTAAAATTTGCTGAACGGGATGATGGCGATTCTTAGGCGATCGCACTGATATGCAGAATCACCCTATCTTGTCCGAGTACAGAATCTGTGACACCACTGATAGCCATATCTACGATCATCACTGTCTGAATCATCTAATTTCTCCATTGCAATCGAAGTAGGCTAAACTGGGTGAGAAACAGCGCGCGCAATGCACAGGAAAATGTCGTATGATGCGAAGGCGGCGAGCAAGTATTTGTAAGTGCCCATCAACGATCGAGAAAAACGATCGCGTACAGAAGAATACCATCGATAACGAATCCCTCCGGCTAACTTTAACGATTTTTTACTCAATATCATTCATAATAAACCAAGATGCAATTTCACGACATTGTCCGTGATAGCAGCAAACGACATGATGGTGAAGACGGATATAATAAATAGTTATTGTAGATATTGACTACGGTTCTCTTCAGCAATCTCGCCCTCTACGCACAGTATGTGACTCATTCGAATAATGAGCATAATACCTACGGCCACTTACGTCGCTGTTATTGGTGTTATGGTTTTGAATGTACTATTTATTTACTCCAATCATGCATAAACGTACGAAAAAAAGGTTCGTGATTTCTCTATCATAAATCACACGAGATTCGTGTCGCATTGCTCAATATCGTTTATTTCATACAACGATAAAAACGACGAAAACAATTGTCCGCGTGGAAATGTGGATTTCGATAGCTAAGATGATATTGTGGGAACCGATCGGATCTCCACGTGTACGACCTTCGTTCGCCCCATTCCGATCTTTCTGAGCAATCCCTTCCTGCAAATACTTTTGCCACCATTTCACAGGTTTATTTCGACAGTTCGTTTCCCTATGCTCCCGGAAACGTAGTACCGAAGAATAGATTACCACCTCCCGCCGTCTTTTGCCTATTTATCTTTAACATTTCGTAATGAGCCTTAAAGGGAGTGAGGCATCAATGATGGGTCAATTATCATAAGCGAGCGCCGCGCGCCGATTTGCACGCGCCGTCTCTTCACTGCCCTTCCCTCTCTCGCTCATTGCCTGCACGATCAGGGTCACTTGGAACACAACCAATCGATCATATCTCAGTTCAAACGAAAATTCAAAACATGGGAGTTTCGAAAGTGTCGTCGGGTGTCCGTTACCCATCATCTCACATCGAGAACTCATCTAGTCCGACATTGATGCCACACCCCTTTAATGCTGCATCTCCCGTTCTATGTGCGGTGCTCACCAGTAATCGGGCATTAGCACGATAACGATAATGCCATCCCATGCGGGGAAGCACGAAGTTAGGAGCATGCATGCATCATCCATTGAGAAGATGGGAAGACGAAAGAATGGGAGATTGACGCAGCACAAGTAGGGACTGTATACGAAAAGTAGTGGGACGGCCGTCTGAAATAGCGTATTTTCAATTTCCATTGTGATACTGAGAAAAAAATACGTTTTACGGCGACTATGATATATGACGAGTGCAAATAAAATTTTCACCAAAAGCGCTTCCCAACCTACCATCCAATACTTTAGTGAGTAATAATGGATTAACTTTTAGAATTTGGTTGCTCGGTATTTGAAATGGAGATCATACATATTGCGTGCATGATGTTAGCTAATTTCGCTTGGTTGTCAGTCAATAATAATCGTTAATTGATCTAATCCCTAATTCCATTACCTTTATTCAAATTACGAATTCTGCCATTCTGACCCGGGTCAGAATGGCAAGGAATCTGCCATTCTGACAAGTGTCAGAATGGCAGGTTTGGACGAGCAATGTCGAGAGTGGCAATAAAGAATCCTCCAGGTGGGATTGAACCCACCCGGTAGCGTTCAACGCCGACGCCTTCACCACTACACCACAGAGACAGTTGAGGAATGATCGGGCGAAAAAGTATAAGAGAGGTGCGGAATGATCCACAACCCGTCGCATTTCGTTCGCACTCATTCTTCATCATTTATATACTCTCATTCCACGACCTTTCCTCAACTGTCTCTGTGGTGTAGTGGTGAAGGCGTCATCGTTGAACGCTAGCGGGTGGGTTCAATCCCACCTGGAGGATTCTTTATTGCCACTCTCGACATTGCTCGTCCAAACCTGCCATTCTGACACTTGTCAGAATGGCAGATTCCTTGCCATTCTGACCCGGGTCAGAATGGCAGAATTCGTAATTTGAATAAAGGTAATGAAAGGTAATTAGGGATTAGATCAGTTAGCGATTACTATGGATTACTGACAAGTAAGCGAAATTAGCTAACATGATGCCCGCAATATGCATGTTCGCCATAAATATTCTATGAATATACCACAAAACCAAGAAACAAAAAAGAGTTTCAATTTGATTTTTAGAATCGACCAAAAAGTACTGAAAACGGTAGATACAGCAGTTCTTGGTGAAAATTTTATTTGCACACGTCATATATTCCATACAAGTCATTCCATCAGAAAAAAAGATGAACTTTTTTTTTATTTACCTGAGCACACACGGAAACGAACAGCTTCCTTTGCATGCTGAGAGCATGGGCCGAAATTGAATGTCCGCCCAGGACGTAGATATGATGGTAGCACAACCAGCCGAGCGTAATAGCGACCGAGAAGCAAATCATCAGAGTGTTGAAGGTGATACAAGCGAAAAAGATGGGCACGTTTAACTCGTTGTTTTTCTGGAAAAAAATACATTGATTTTCTGCTCACGTTTGTGCTGTTTGTCTACCCAATGGTTCATGATAAGCCATCCCTCCTTGATCTCTTTGCCCAGTCGTCTTCCCGTTTCTGCAGCAAGAAGACCTCTTGCGATTTCCTCTCCTTCCTCTCTCAATACTTGAATGCACAAGAAAAACCTCAAAATATTAATTAAATAATTAAATATGTAAATTAAAATATACACATTGCACTTACCAGAGGCAGTAATCGACGATAACGGCTAGAACGATTAATACATTGAATCGCCAATCGGTAAAGAGCGAGATCAGATGCGGTCGGGCGATGCTCCAGTATCGATACAGAAAATCGATAATCATCAGCGCGAAGGGTACGGTATTGCTGACACAGTACAAGGTGGTGAGGTACTGAAAGCGATCGAAAATCATCACGTTCTATTCTTATTCGTGCAACCATTCAGATTGGTTTAGTGGATCATAAAAACGGGGAATCAAAAATGATTTACCCGGCTGTCCCAATCGGCTGCCACTCCGAATATCGTCGTATTAACGACCACGACCCTCTGAAATCAGAAGGAAAATTTTGAATAAACATTGAAAAAAGGTATCAAAATAACCATATTAGGAAAATCAACCGTGCTAACTGTGACCTGGCAAAAGGAGTGCGATGTGATTGCGAAATTATATGATTTGTAATTTTGTTACTTTTCAAAGTCTAAGAATTGAAACAATGACTAATTGTAGTGTTCCAACCGGTTTGAGCACAGTGTGAAGTGCAACCAGAAATACATCGTAAGCAGCGAAAATTAGCAAAAGTTCTTTGTAAGATCCGAGAGATTTCCTCGAAAACTTGACGATCGTATACATGAGAAGAATGTTCGTGACGAAGCCGGCGACTGAATTTAACGCATTTCTTCTTCTCAAAAATATCACTTACTTACCGGCATGGGAATCTTCAACCAGCGTGTAGAGAGAAATCATTGCAGAAGTATCACGAGGATATATCGGCGTATTGTTAGCTTATCAGAATCCTTAGGGACCAAGCAAGATTCACCTGTTACGCCTGACATGGAACACTTTTTGTATACCACTTTCTCCCGCATGGCAATCACTGGCCGCTGGCATATCAGTGATCTCCCGCAGAACGCAGGTGCCTGGATTTACGGGATCGCATTGCTTTTAGAATGTAATTATCTCATTTTTCGTAATTATGTCTCTCGGTGTCCTGTAGACGCACTCCCTGTGGTAGAATAGTCATCTCCAACCTCTCTGTTAGGCGTCTCGCTTCTCTTCTCTCTTCCTATTCGTTTACTTGAAAACGGAACAGGGAGATAAACAATGTTTGCCACTGTGTTGCTAGTGCTGCATCATTAATTATGGTAGACATTTCGGGGCCTCTGGATGATCCTACAGTATCTCGGTATTCCGATTCCCATAGGCATTTCGGTATAGTACTTCTCATATCTGATCAATAGCATTCAACCACGCTCAACCGAATTATTTCTTCTCAGAAAAATTTATCGTTGCAGATGAAAACAATATCTCACGCTTCGTCTCTCCGAGAGGCTTTACTCATCGATCTCTGATACGCAAACACTGAAAATATGAGAATTTATCCTCGTTCAGAATCAGATCTTGCATGCAATCGTGCCGAAAACCAGATTGAGAACGAAATGCATTGGCATTGAAATGAATGAAGATAGAAATAAAATGACGCTCGAGGCCAATGGCTGAAATTCTTTTCTTTTGTAAATTTGCATGTAATTTGAAACCTGATAGAACTTAGAGATTGAGAAGACTTGAGGGATCTTCTCTGGCATTAGTAGGGAGCAGAGGACGGTTCGGGATGGAACGAGGGCGCAATCGGCCATGCCGAGCAGAAGCGCTATGAGCAGAGCCACCTCCATGCTGAAATACTGGGATACGTATTTTGCAGTCTGTTTATTTTTTTTCGAATTTTGGACGGCTAATAATGGCTTAATTTTGCATTCGAAATATGCGCCGCTGTCTCAAAAGAGAAAAAAAAGTGTGAGAAAGTCATATTTCAAACATTATTTAGCACACCTTGGCTGAATGAGCAGCGTGGGCTCGTCTGTGGGCGAGTGAGATGCGTCGAATGGCGTTGACAGAAACGCGAGTACCATTGCCACGACGAAAAGTGCCGTTCCTAGATGGCATTCGTGCACTTACATTCCAGAAGCTGCCAAACCTATCGACTGCGTTGTCATCTTTGCGAAATCTCGGCATCGCTTGGAAGCGAGGGAAACGATGGCTCCCACTGAAGCAACACTTTTTTCTGGAATATTCTTGATGAACCCACTCAAAATTTCGCCCACGCCTACGGCAGAGATGTAGTACGCTTGCAGATTGTCGTGTTCCGACAATCTCTTCGAGTAGATCAACGTCGCGGGATAAATTGACATCCAGAAGGCTGAACAAACTATGATCAATGGTCTTCGCTTCGGGTAAATCACAAGTTATGAGTCCGAGATAGAGAAAAACGGGCGCCGCAAGGACCATTCGGCTCTCCTTCATGGTTGATAGCACCATTCCTGAAAGAAATATCTTGTTGACTACGTGTGTTTAAAAACACAAAAAAAGATACTTGCACAGCCCGTCAGTGAGGGGAGATAATCCAATTATCGCGGCGGAGAGAGTCGCGTGCGAGCCGCTTCATTTTACGCCGAATGAGAGGCAAAAGCTGCGTGAAATGACGGAAAAAGACAGGGTTTGGCGCGCATTCTCGCATGCTGCAAGTGAAAGCGGCAAAAATAAAATACAAGCTCGACTTGGCCCTCTGTGGGAAGGGTTTGGACAATGTTCTGCACAGGTGCCATATTTTTAGCATTTTTCTGCGTGGAGTTAATAGACCGTTTATATCCAAAACAGTCGCGGGGCAGAGAAGTCGAAGTGGTCGAGCATTGCCACCACTCCCTCAATGTCCTTTTCCCCGCTACGCAACGGTTACCCCTCTACGTCGCCGACTTTCAATTGTTGTAAACCGCTATAACAGCAAGAGATATTTAATGCTATAACAAAGTGAATGAAACATATCAAATTTGTTGCGATTTGAGTTATTCTCCCTTTCATTCTTTCACTCTCGACCGCGCAGATGAGTCGAGATGGTCCAGAATGAAAGGGAGGGGGGAAATGAGACACGCAATGGCCCTCGGACGCGATAATTGGATTATCTCCCCTCTGTGACGGGCTGTGACTTACTGAGTGTTGCGCCCAGGTGAATCCGTTTGGTCGGATCGTTAACTTCAGCCAGTGACTTTTCGACGGCCCCTGCGGGCATGAGTGCGAAAATGATGTTGGAGACGATTCCCAGGGCGACAAATGAGCCGTACATGAGCCTATAGTGGATTGTTTCGATGGACAATTAGAGCAGTCACTCACCGTATCTCGCTGTCTGCGTATTGTCGATAACTGATTTGCGCTTCGAAAGAACTTGAGTTCGTGAAAGTCAAGTCGCTTTCTGATCGTTGTGATGTGAAAAAAATGGCGAGACCACCGACCACCAAGCTGAATGAGAACTGAGTCTCTTTTCTTCTTTGTCTTCCTCCCATTTTTTCGCATTCACCCTCCTGGATCAAATAACAGAAAAGTTTGAAGGTATTTTCTTTACGTGATACGATTACGAATTTTTATATTGATCCCACAGCCTCAACAGTCACGCACCCGCTGGTTGCTAGTGAGTACGACAGGGCAGAATTCCTGCCGATCGTTCGCGCCGTCGAGTGCTCGGTCGTGTATGCACCAACGCCCGAACTGAACACTGCAAATTTTCTTGTTTTCGATGATTCTCTGACCCCTACAAGCCATCGTCTCTTCTGAATAATCTATCTCGCCTCTCGAACGGACGAGTATGTGAAATGAAGAGACGGTGATTCGTGTCTCGAGTTCTAGTGCTCACATGCGTATCCGACACCATTCGCAGCGGCACACACATAGTAGGGGATGTAGTGCACGTAGAGGAACGAGCAAAGGTAGGCGGTGAAGAGGGAGGATCCGAACACGATCGAGCCCTGAGCAGCGTTTATTTCTGAATCCTATTCGGTACCATCAATTCTCTAAAACGATTCCGGCTTTCGCAATTCAACATTGGCAACACCTTTGATCCCAGTCGACCGAGAGTCCACGGCACAGTCAGCGAGAATAGCATGAACACTACCGTGCACACTGCGGTTCTGAAAAAAGCTACAGTTGGCACAGCTAGATTCAGTATAACACACGACCCTACCGGCAAGGTGCCGGGGATATATTGAAGTTACCACATTTAGACACTATTTCCCTTCCTTTTGAGCCTACTTGTGATAGATGATGGGCTGATGAAACCGGAACTCACCCATTGTACCCGGCATGCATGTCGATCCTTTCCGGCGATCGATCGTGTACGGAGCGAAGCACCGGCTCGGCAATCGTATTTTGCGTGTCGTAGCCTGATTGTGAGCTATTCGTGGATTGACTTTGATTCCATGTGATCAGAAACTACATAGCACGTGCTGCAGAACGATTATAAAAAGCTGCAACTTACCCAGAAACAGGCAGAAATTGCCGAATCCGAGCATGACAGCGCAGAGCAGATCGTACGTGGACTCCCTCATCTCTCAAACACTCGAATCACGATGGCTGTGGTGATATTGATATGAACATGCTGTAAATAGTGACAAGGAAAGAAACTTCATAACCAACAGCGCAGGTTTACGATGTCTGTAATTTTTGCAGGCCGTCCCGATTTCATATATGTATGCATGGAATTGTCATATCAAATCAGAAAGTACACGCTAATACATTTCATGTCATGCTGGAGATCTTTTCCCGAAATATCCTAACCCAAATTTTCTATGGCGGGCGAAAATTGTGCACCCGAATGATGAGAATGACAATGTGCTGGGTATAATCGTATTCAGTGAATGATTCGGAAGAGCAAACTCGAATGAGGTTTAGAAAATGTGTATTTTCCGATTATTCCGACGCCCATTGATCTCTGATATCACCATAATTTTAGACTCTTGTGGGTTGAAAAAATTGTTTATTGTTAGTGAAACGTCTCATTCGTCTCATTATTGGGGAAAAAATTCTTGCGCTGCTTGTGTGAGTCATACTACGTTCTTTGTGTGCGCACCTCGCAAGATTTGTACCACCTTTTGCTCCTCTCTCCTTCTCTCTCTCTCTTCCCACCTCTCTCACTCTTTCGCAACTATGGCTCGCGCGAGCTACGAGCCTCTATGGCTCGTCCGTTTCATTTCAGCCATAGTGTTGGCGTGATTACAGTTCATAAATATTTGTTTGCTGTACTTTCCTTGCAATTTTTTAGGCATTCCCTTTTCATTAGTATAATGAATTCACTTGGCCGAAACGAATCAGCAAGCTCGTCGCTCAATACTAAGCCGGGCGACAATGTGAGTTTTCAAAGTTTTCTTGAAATTTTTAGGGGAAACCTAATTCAGAGCAAGTTGTCCCTACTTGGCCTACCTCGTCCGATAATTATCAATATTATCGAGCAGGACTGCATCAGTCTTGAGGTGATTCTAGGGTTACTTTCAAGATTAATATTATCATTATTTCGTTTAGGACCGAATGGCCCTGCGTTCGACGTGCGCTGCCCTTCACGAAATGGTGTCTGACAGCAATTTCTACGTGCGCTCTCCCGTTCAGTACAACCGGGGAGTTCTCACCATCCGACAGGTGGAATATTTGGAAAAAAATAGATTTAATTCAGGATGATTTGTAAATCACTTTTTTTCAATAATATTGCGACTTAGTCATGTTAGAAGCAAATAATATTATATTTTGCAGTTCATGGGAAATTTTGTGCGGTTGCCAGAACACGCGAATGACCGTGACACGATGATCAAGGGATTGCTGAGAGTAAGACTAGTTTAATAAAACAGCTTTTTTATGGTGCACAGGATGAAATTGAGTCCGATATTGTCGTAAAATTTTACCTCATAAACGGCGAGAAGAAGAGTTATTCAATGGTGCGATTGCAGGGATCTCAGTTTGTGAAACGGCAGCTCTGTAGGGTTCCTACACAAAGAACCATTCCCTTCATCAATCTCATCAACCGTCTCTTCCAATTTGCTCACTACAGAGAAATCGAAATCGGAGGGGTGAGATTTCGTTATTTTCTTCAAAATTTCGAATCACTTGAGGAGAAGAGGTTCATAAAGTACAAATAAGTGCGACGATTTAGACTTTGCTGATTGCTCCGTTTCTACTCCTCTAATAAATGAACCTCCTTAACCTTCTCTCCAGTATCTCTCCTATCCTCTGGGATTCCACATGCTTAGCAAGAACACTAGTTCCTTCGGCTCTGTTACAGTAAAAGGTCCCATGAAGATAAAAAGGTCCCATGACGATAAAAAGGTCCCATGACGATAAAAAGGTCCCATGAAGATAAAAAGGTCCCATGACGATAAAAAGGTCCCATGACGATAAAAAGGTCCCATGACGATAAAAAGGTCCCATGACGATAAAAAGGTCCCATGACGATAAAAAGGTCCCAAAAAATAAAAATCATGGGACCTTTTTACTGTAACAGAGCCGTTCCTTCCAGTTCATTTTCCGTTCTGACGGTCCCGAAGGTCGCATGACCACAGATCAGCTGCTGGAAATATCCGAGTCGCTCAGATGTGAAAATCTCCACATTCACATGTTTCCGTGCGAATTTGATCCGAGGTAAGCATTACACAGATTTTGTTCTAATATCAAGTCTCTTTGTGCGGAGGTGATGGGCGTTTTGAATTCTGCCGTTTATGAACCCATAAACATTTTGGATTTTTTTGTGTTTACTTGTTTATAGTCGTTTGTTTCAGTCGTTTAATTTTTCCTAAACGTTTCTAAAAACATGCCACCAACCTTTGATTGCGTTGTTATGATGTTGAGGCCCACCTTTTTCCAGCGTCTTCGAAGTCATACGCTCGCTGGCACCGAACTCTAAATTGAGTCTCGATTTCATCGACGAAGATGGCGGTGATGCGGTAGATATCAACAATGAGCTCACCGAGCTTGCACCCGTACCCGCTCTCAAGATTATCGCCGATCCAACTTTTCTCAAGGTGCGCGATTCGTGAGACGGGGAAAAACGGTACGCGCCTCTCCTCGGTTGACAAACTATCTCGCCTACTTGAGTGCCGAGAGAGTTACATTCGGGCTCTGAGAAGCGCGTTCCGTATTGTCACTACTAATGCTTCCTCGTGAATGCGATCCTTTCCAGATATCGGACGCTACGGTTCTATCGCTGATCGGCAAACATGCGAGTGTCACTTTTCATGAGCGAACATGGGTGCACCTGAAAGCGGAAACGTTTGTTGAAGCGATAAAGGTATGTACAAAAAATTCCCAGTTCACTCGGGAGAAGACAACGAACGATCAGGGAAGAGTAGTTGCAGAAACGGGTGCAAAAAAAAAAGGGTTCGTATACTTTCTCGTCACTATGACCGGTGAGAGGTGACGAAAAATGTAGATACAATTATCCATATTTCGAACTATAGAGGGAATGCAACATAATACAGTTCAGATAATCGCCGACCTTGACCATCAGCTCGAATTGATATTTGAACGTCCGTACCCGCAACGTTGTCCGCCATTATTGTCTGAATTTCTCAGGCTTCTGAGCGTCGAATCAAATGAAGAACGACTGATCAGTCGGGGTCCAGCAAAAGTATGCTTACCAGACATGGAAACAGTTGATAAAGTATCGAGAAAACAAATGTATTACGAAAAATGGGCAATTGGATGCAAAATGTGTGTTATGAAGAACGTTTGTAGGTGCACTCAATTCGTCTCAAGGAGCCGAACGAAGAGTACGATTACTCAATCGTATTGAAGACGTCAACAATCACGATCACGCGATTCCATGACCACTGGTTCTCTGTGATGAGAATAGCAACCTCCTCAGCTTCCGACGATGTCGGTGATAACTCGGAAGAAGACGACATTGACATGTTTGATGTTAGTATCTTCGACTGATGCTGTATTGATTGTATTTGGAATGAATTCAATTTTTGTATTTGCTCTGTTTGATACTTTATCTAAAATTTCGTTAAAATCGTCAAATGACGTGAGGGGATTGAGTGAGCTCGATGGAATTTGTCGACTGCTTTGTTTCATGATTGAACGAGCATCGAGGTACGAGCGACAATGAGAATCTGCATTTTTTAAACTAAAATTAGTTGACTTCTATCAAATGATAAATTCTCACTTTCGATAGGGTTTTATATAGAAAAGAGAAATGAGCGGCGCGATCAGTGCAATGTATGCCCCAGTCTGCAAGTAATATTTCAAAAAAAACAGATTCATAAAGTAGGGATGCCAGAGTGACACTAGGGGTACCTCTATCATTGTGTGCTCTATTGTAGGCGAACACATCGACTCTGAGAAAATACATTGAAAGAAGAAGAAAACTGGCAGGAAATAGCATAAGGGAAGCGATGATTGTAGAAATAGCACCTGAAATAGACACCCGCAATTACAACGAGTTACGAACTGTTACTTTGCAAAGCGTGAGATGCATCTCTTTCGTTCGATCGCTCATTGTATCGGACATACCGCCGATTGATCGAATGAGCTGAAAGTGATTTTTAAATTGTCAACAGGATCACAAGATTGTGACTTTTCTACGAAGCGTGAAAATGAGGACGAATTCCGGAAACATCGGCGCACAGACAGTCCCAATAAACAAGATCGATTTATGTGAAAACACGTCTAGGTATCCTGCAATACACATTGATGAGGCTTTCGAGCCATCGAATTTCTCGAATCTTACCCTCGATCACATACGAATCAACAGAGTATGTAGGACGGGCAATTCGAAGCGCCTCCACTACTACCTTCGAGTCGTCTTGTGAAGAGGAAAATGCGACCTTGAACAGGAAAAAAATATGCAATAATTTTCATCATACCAGCCAAATCATAATAGGAATGAATGAAGCAGCACAGATTGATATCGTTGTTCTCGTGCTAGGCGGTTCACTGAACCTCGATTTGGTGTTGGATTAGTCATGGCATGAATACCTGCGTAGAATGTAGATTCGGAAGCAAAATTAGATTACGATTAAGAATAAGGTCTGATTAACTGTGGCAAACAGAATTGATTCAAGTATATAGCAGAATCGGCCTGAAAAGCTTGATGTAAGCACACGATCTGACAATCTTGCCAGAAACAATCGTGCATGGTCCGATATAGACGTGCGCAAGTACTGACGGTGCTGGAACAACTCTGCAACATAAGACCTATGAGATTGAGCGAGTCATTTCTACGGTCCCATATTCTCGCGTCTCTTGTTAACGAGACGAGTGACGAAAGAATGCAAAAGGCGAATTGTTCTCTTTGACAGCCCTATTGTGATGTGCAATCAACTTTATTTATCACCTTGACATCGCTCCCAGTTGCGTCATTCCGGCGATTACGTCAACTAGAGCACTGCACAGAAGAATCAGTTTGTAGGACCTACATACAAGGCACAGCACTATGCCCAAAACTGTTAGCACTTCTCACTTCAAAGAAGGTGGCGAAGCAACGATAATTGCTGCGATTAGAATGAAATTTGTTGTAATTGCGAGCGAATCGACAACGAGATGATGAGTGATTGCGACGAGGTCATGGAGAGGAACGGGATGGGGTAAAACGAACATTCTCGGGAAATAATGCAGACAAATGGTCACTGATTTTCTCATTCTTCCCGCTACAAGTATTTGCATTGTACAATCCAGCTCATTCCCATAAATACACATGCCTGATATCTTAATAGATACATTACACAGAACCACTATGTTTTATTATTGTATTATTGTCGGTCTATAATGCCGAAGAAATCATAGCAACAACAATTTTGACTCGATAACACAATATTTCGAAGAAAATTTTCTAGTCTACTTTGACGATACTGTAGTAGACATCTTGCTCTCAACTCGCACTCTGTCGCTTTGTCTCCAGAATTTGAAACATCCCTTTTTAACAGGAAACGCTGTTCGAACTCGGATTTCTTGCTTGCGGACTCATGCGCACAACGAAAGAAATATCTCTCTCAGTCGTCGGAGAGGCGGGAGAGCACGCAAAATGAAGAAAGCTGTTGCACGCTACGCCGCTCCCTAAGTAGGTGCACTCATTGATCGCACAGTCTAGTCATAGCAGGTAAATTGAGCATCTTAAAAATTACATCTTTCTCCTCACCAACTTGCTGTTTGACACGTTTTCTGTTGACTGCCCGTTTGACGACTAATGTCCCGCAATCAGTCGGCCACAACTTTATTGAGAAATCTAGCAATCTAAAATCTAGCAAAAGGTTATGCTGTCCGCAGGATTCGAACCTGCGCCCACAGAAGTGGACTGCGACCTGAACGCAGCGCCTTAGACCACTCGGCCAGAACAGCGCATGTGATCTGCACAACAATCGCACAATAGATACCCACACAGAACAGTACGGAGTCGAGGCCGCGGCCTCGACTCCGTACTAGGTATCTGAAATTTGAATTTGGTCTAGAAGTTAGGCCTACACGGTTAGTGCCGGTTCAGTCAGCCTAATTGATTATTGCCTTGATATAGCCACTACTTTTGGACGCTTGTCGCTTTCGTACTTCTTCCTTCGACTTTACACTGGCTCGGATAAGGCAATCAAATCACGATGCGATATACAATTCGTTTTTAAGTAAAAGAAGCTTGTTTTCGTCTGTAATGTTTACATGCTCGACACGTTCCGGTTCGTTCAATCCGGATTCGTCCATACATCCGCAGCAAAATTGAAATCGACTTGTTTTCTATTTTGTCATTGTCAATATCGCACTCTGCGAGCGCTGCACACGCGCCCTTTTCGCACATTAATTCTGGTAATTATGCCTCCACGCTACCGAGCAGCATTCCAACTCTGTGGTTATGCCCTGATTAATTTTCCGTTCAATTTGAAGATAAAGAAAATTTAAAACGCGCCATCAGCAATGTAGAGCCAAATCTTACCGTGCAATTCGATCTTTATAATCGAAGACATTTCATCGTCGTTACTTTCATAGCATATCTTGCTGAATTTCTGAAGCGGTCGATCTTCTACCTCGCGAAAATTAAATCATTCATCAGTGTTCAATTGATCATTGAACACTGATGAATGAGAGGAAAGCATAAAGATTATGGTGGCTGTACCCGCATAATTGTATTGTCTATTCACAATTCGCCAAGGCTTTTGGCTGAAATGAGAGCCTACTCGAAATCTCCTTGTATTTCCTAATTCCATTTTTCTCAGATTTTGTTACGATATAGTCGTGATTGGGAGCAAAGTGCTAACAATCAGTTCGCATTTGACTTAGTACGTTGCTACGGGTACCTACAGAAAAACATGCTTTATGTCGTTCAATCACTAGTAGGTGAGAATTCGTACAACCTAATGAGGTTCACTTATAGGTTTTTTTCGCGCACACATTCTCCCTCTCTCGCCGGTTAGAGAAGCGAGAAAGTGTGCGAAACAAACGATCATCAGCATTTAAAACTTTGCCGACACTCCCATCTTGGTCAGCAGTGACACTCATCAAGAATTTCAGATAGTGTCACATGCACAACCTCACTCTGAATCCTCTGTGGCATACGGTTATGCCCGCGTATCAAAGCGCCGTTTGCGCAAGCACTCTCTGCTTTTCCACCCTTGCAATCTATCTTCTGGTAAAGAAGACACCGCAGTCCGCCAGAACCTTCGCAAAATACCTCATTTTTCTCCAGGTGAGTGGGTATGCCAACTATCAGTGGAAACAAGCACGTGGATCACGTATTTCAAATAATCGTGTTCCGAATCGCCACAATTAATGCAAATCAGGCATCGATCACGCTGGTCGACGTTGCTTTCGGTCTGCTCGTGCGTCCCATCGTGCTGTATCCACTTTCAGGAGCCCTGTGCAATGGTATTCTGAGCACATGGTTCGATCTGAGCTGCCACGTCGGAGCGGTACGTCACTGAAATGGGAGAATTCGAGCGTAATTTCGAAAATGGGGAAGCAAAATTTTAAGAAACTGCGAAATTACGATGTATTCAGTCAATAATGTTTGGCTCATTCGCACTCGTGGGCTTAGCAGTGAATTACTGTGTTCACTATCGGCATGCATCGATCGAACTCATTGTCGGATACCCATCAATTACGGTATTTGCCTGTTGTTCTATTTGTCTCCAATTGATCGAATAGACTGCGCATCGTCGTGCGTATCGACTCATTTCACTTGCCACGATGATACTTTTTTGCCTATTCTACGTGGGACGATTTCGAGAACTGGATACGGGCAGTCAATCCGTGCGAAAAGTTGGTACAACTTTTGTAAAAGTACGCATTTTTATGTAATATTGCAGGAATTTCCGTCGTTGAACTATCTGTTTGAAAATCTCGAGTATCGAGCATTTGCATATGATACGGCCGGATTTCCAGAATATGAACGAGTCTTTCGGATTGCTACAATTTGCGTGAGCTTGGCAGTGTGAGAGAAAGGGCGACAAAAAGTAGCGCTCAGAACATTTTAATGTCTGCCGTCACGATTGCGTATTTCGCAACAAGCGCATTTTCATGTCTGTTCAAGCAGGTTCAGTGATAATTATGCCAGTTTGAATTGATAAACATATTCCCCAGAAGTGGCTCAGCGAAAAAACCAGGCAGATGCAAATTGGAACCTTGCGACTGCTGCTTTTACAGGTATTTTGATTGCTATTGAAAGTTCGTGAAAATTGCATTGGATTTTTGCACTTTTATGGATAAGCATCATTATTATGACTTCGATAGGGTTACATAGCAGGCTTACTTAAATTTTAATCAATGAAAATTTATGAATTCTGTCTCCGAAACCATTCAAAATACGCACAGACAGTAACGCCTCTCGCGATGCAATTGGTTCCAGCTTTAATGTTTCTGTACTCTATTCAATACAGAGCATTGGACCTCGGTGCGCAGTTTTCATGTATTCATAATAATATTAGCATTTATGTTTAGATATTAACAATTTTGCATTGTGCATTCAACACTTGCATGCGTTTATCCACACTTCCATTCTGATAATGACAACGCCGAGCTATCGAGAGCCTTTCATATTGTGAGACTATTTTTTTCATTTGACTGTCTAACATGCTGAAAGAGGGTGAACAGCCCCTTCCTGCTGCCAGTATTGCTTCAATAATCAGTAAAACTAAATTTCAAATTTAGTTGGAAGAAGCCGAGTCGCTCAATGTCATCAATTTCCACACTGCAAACGAGATGGATATCCGGATTCTCTATTCGACAATAAACCCATTCTTGATTCAATCTATTTCACTATAAAAATGAAAAGTACAGAAAGCAATATCACCATAATCTTTGTCGATAACAGAATAAGTATATTATCTAGATTGTTGTGCCGCGAACGCACGAGTCCAGAGACGAGAAAACGAGGTTTTAGAGAACCGGCACAACCTCACAGTTCACATCTAAGGTCCCTTTTTGATATTCCCTTTTGTTCTGTTTCTTGCAACTTTCGCGAAAACTTTGATTGTTGCATCGAACGAAATGATATCGATGAAATCAAGAGATCTCTTCAAAAAAAAGAAAAAAACTAATAGCAAATGCCAATAGCAGGAGCGTTCGCAGCTTGTTGCACTTCGAGAGAGGGAGATCGTTCCTACTGTTCCAACATACAAGCTAACATCTCTTACTAATGTTTGGAAAGGCAAAAAAAACGGCAATCTGTATCTATCCAAGTACAGAGTAGTTCAGCGAATAATATGGTTATCTTATCGTGATCGGGAAAAGTGAAAGCGATAAAAAATACCTCACGATCTACTTTGTTTCAGCTTTCGCTTCACTGGTAGTTGGAGTGCGTGGTGTACAACACAGACAGAAATTAGGGAATCGAGGAGGGGGGAGTGAGAGAAACAATACGAAACACGAAAATGTTTCATCAACACTTCAACTTTCGTACGAGCTCAACTGGAATTGCAGTACGGAGTTGCACACATTGTTTCTTGACGATGAACCCCTCTGGTAACCTGATTGAAAATTTCTATCTCTATCTCTTTCCGATGCATCACACAAAGTCATGCATGCAAAAAGATATGCTGTCCGCAGGATTCGAACCTGCGCCCACAGATGTGGACTGCGACCTGAACGCAGCGCCTTAGACCACTCGGCCAGAACAGCTCATGGAAAGCGAACGACGATCGCCCGATATATACTCACCCAAATAGAAAGGTACAAATCTTCTTCCGTTTCACCTAGCAGAGTCGATCGTTCGGAAGCCAGAGTGCATAATTAGACTTAAATGACTCTCAATCCACTAGAGTGGTGTGGTAGCACGTGTGAGTTCGAATATAACTTGATCATGATCAAACACCTCCATTTATTATATTCGGTTCATTTCGAAATTATCCTGGTCACTTTTGTGGCACAAGTTCTGATCACTATAGGGGCAGTGACTAATCACGCTTCACCATTTATGCGAGTGTTTTGTTCTCTCCCGGGACAAATCTGTGCGATTAAACCGGATATTGAATTCAACGAGAAACACTTGGGAGAACGTACAAAAATTCGATAATGGAAACTTCCAGTTAGCAACCAAACGAGTCGCATTTCTTTCACTACTCGTTCGCACAATGCGTAATCTCTCCCTCTATCCTATCTGGCACACATTCATGCCTGTATACCAGCACATCATCGGTGTCAGCACATGTTTCCTATCGGCCGTAGCCATCCATCTCATGCTAAGCAAGACACCGAAACTGGCTAAACCGATAGCCAGATTCCTCATATTGCTCCAGGTTAGTAGATTTTTTACCTCCGTGTTTGTGTACTTTTTCAGGTATCTGTTGCCCTGGTCGATATCAGCTTCGGGTTTCTCTTCTCTCCTATACTACTTCTTCCCTTGCCCGGAGTGCTGTGCAATGGCATACTTTGCACTGTGTTTGGGTTCAGCGGCCATGTCGGAGCAGTAGAGAAATAACTAACCCGTTCGAAGTCGGAAAACACATTGCAGTCCGTGACGTTCTGTGCTGACATACTAATGACGCTTGCCGTTTCCTATTGTATTCATTACAAGCACGCATCAATTGAGCGTATGACTGGTGGTAATTCACTAACGGTACAGTATACCTTCGATCAAAGACAATTAATATGTCCAGACTTTGCATCCTACCATCTTCCGGGTCGTATCATTTCTAATGTTTTCTGTCTCTGGATTATTGTACACTGAACGGCCTCGGGACGTGGAAAGCTCTTTACCCTTTGTGCAAACAGTTGGTCAATAATTTGTTCTCGCTTGTTCATTGTGTTATTTTAGAACTTCCCATCATTATACTATTTATTTGAGCATCCTGAGTTTCACGCTTTTGCATATTATAGGATTGAAAATCCGTATTACGAACTTGCATTCAATCTGATTTTTATTTCGGTTAGTTTCATATCCGATCAAATGATTCCCTGTATTCTTCTTTTTTTCAGATGTTCATTATCGTCGTTTGTTCATGTGCATACTTTGTATCCAGAACTAACACTCGACTTTCAGAACAAGTTTAATCATTTTTTTATTTAATTAAAATATGTTTTCTTTCAGAAAAGAATATCTGAGAAAACGAGGCATTTGCAACTGCAAAGCATGCGGATCTTGCTCATACATAGAGACCGCAACGTGATTGACGAAATCAATCGTAAAGTCATATTTTGGTGTCCAATGTCTCCCTCTTGATCTGAATAAGATCATACTTTTTGCCGTTTGTCGAAATCTCATCTATAAACCGAGTTATGGGCCAAAAACTATGCGTACAGGGCATAACAGAGAAACGGCAGAAACCAGGGCGAGCGAAAAGAGGGCGGAGCTTATTTCGAGCTTATTCCCAAAGATCGAAGGCTATAGCTTCGCTGTGTCGTGAGAGACAATTCTTGAGAGAAATCGTCCCTTACCCAGGCAGCGCGCGTGCTATTCACGACGGGTTAGAGAACAGCGATGGGAAGGGGTCTGAGGGGGCGGAGTTTCGCGCAGCTTTGCATAATGGACGCGAGAGGGAGAAGGGAAGCGACGAAATTTGAATGAGCGGGCCCGCTAAACACCGTAGGTCGGAATAATGTAACGTGCGTACATCCGATCTTTAAAAGCGGACGACAATTCGAAAACACTTTTGATTTTCGTTTTTTCTTCTCTAATCGTTTTCTATAAATCAAATGAATGAATAACGAGAGGAGCAGCATCGTACGTTGACGGGAAGTGCTTAATTCACCTATCACAGTCCATTCTTTATCAATTTTTATCGATTTAAAGTTGTCAGATCCAGCTGCTCCACGGGTCATTTGTAAAAGAAGCTGAGACCTATCCATAGCGCTATTGAACGACCGATTTAGTTAAGTATTCGAAGTGTCGTCCCTCTGCGCAGGTTTTGTGCGATTCCCTGTCCCCTCAAAGTGGGCGGGGCTTGCCGTCTCTACTCATACAGGTTTTTTCTTCCTTTTTTTCAAACTAAACCTTTTTAGACTCTAACTCCTCTGACAATTCATATGACTCCAGCGCTAGTCTACGCATACTCTGCAGTTTTTGATACACTAGATCCAACGTTGTGATGTGCATTCAGCACACTCATGCTGCCATGCATACTGTCATTCTGATAACAACGACTCCTAGTTATCGAGCACCTTTCCTGTTGTAAGAGAGGATAATGTAATTCGAAATTAGAAAATTAATCACATGCAGGAATGGCGTGATAGGGCGAAAAAAAGAAGAGACGCCAATTAGTATTTTAAATTGGAATAATTATCATATTCTGTTGCATTATGATTTCAGATGGCAGCGCAAGGATAGTTCGAAAGCATCGACATCGATTGTTCGCCTCCAAAGGAAGGCCGATGTCGCACTCTATCGTTGATAAATTGAGTGCTCACAGTCTGACATTGAGACACCAGTCAGTCTGATTGTAAGTGTAAGACAGTCTGACACACTCATCCCTAGACAAAGTGCAAAAAGTTATGCTGTCCGCAGGATTCGAACCTGCGCCCACAGAAGTGGACTGCGACCTGAACGCAGCGCCTTAGACCACTCGGCCAGAACAGCTCATGGGAGAGGCACAAGCATTGCACGCTATAGACTCACCCTAAAAGCAAAGCCAGATTCGGAGTCGTCTCTATTCCTGCCACGGCTAATTCGCATAGAAGAGTATTTTTCAAGTTCAGTTGGTAGACAAACAAAACTTTTCTAGAACCGTGTAATTCGACTACACTAAAAAGGTTTGACAAAGTTGTAGGTGATGTGCTTGTCGACGACGAAACTACAGTAGAGATTGAAGTTGGCATGGAAGTTGCAGAAGATGCAATGGACATGTTTAAGGCTTGCACGTTAGATCGTCGGAACAAAGGACGTTAAGAAGACAAGTAGTTAAAGGGGGATGGGTACGAATATCTGGCTAATTGAGTTCTATATGAGGCCGTTTGCGAAAGAATCGAGCAATGCTTGGCACAGCCAAAAAAGTGAGTTCCGATTTAACATGAGTTTCTGACATTGTTCGAGGTGCTAAGAAACATGGACTTTATCCCGTGGTCTAAAAATGCATGGATCATTTTTCATGAGCAGTCAAAGATTGGCGTATTTTCACGTTTGCCACCTCTAGCACTCAAATCGCTTCCAAGATCGGAAAATACTGTGAAGAGACTATAGTTATTTTTCCATGTAAAATCCATTTTTGTTGTTATATTTTTGATTGCATGATCATGCTCCGAATCGGCTACTGTATCTTTCCTCAAACCAATTTGTGAGCATTTCTAAAAACAGCCCATTGTAGCCCATTGCCATTAAAAATTATCCACGTTGTTAGTTCGCACACAAAGGTTGCGGAGCCAAGTTATGACCAAAACCCAGAGGCAAAATTGAGCAAAATTCGATAATTTCCACTCAGAAACGCCGCTCATCCCGGGGTGAAGGTGATGAATGGGGTGAAATGAAGGAGATGAAGGAGGAATGATACGTTGAATTTGCTTTTTTGCCCCCCTTTTTTGGTCATAACTTGGCTCCGCAACCTTTGTGTGCGAACTAACAACGTGGATAGTTTTCAATGTGGGCTGCATGATACTGTTTTTAGAAATGCTCACAAATTGGTTTGAGGAAAGATACAGTAGCCAATTCGGAGCATGATCATGCAATCAAAAATATACCAACAAAAATGGATTTTACATGGAAAAATATCTATAGTCTCTTCACAGTATTTTCCGATCCTGAAAGCGATTCCAGCGCTAGAGGTGGAAATCGTGAAAATACGCGTATCTTTGACTGCTCATGCAAAATGATCCATGCATTTTTAGACCACGGGATAAAGTCCATGTTTCTTAGCACCTCGAACAATGTCAGAAACTCATGTTAAATCAGAACTCACTTTTTTGGCTGTGCGGGCGACGGCCATATTTGTCCGATTCTTTCGCAAACGGCTTATAAACTTATAAACTTATAAACGCTTATACACGGCTTATAAACGGCGCAATATATATATGTCAGATGATGTGGCACGAGCACCCTATAACACTTTCGAAACTCCCATGTTTTTGTTTGAACTGAGATATGGTCTTTTGGCTGTATGCCAAGCGCCCGTGCCTCATTGCCCTTCGCTCTCTCGCACATTGCCTGCAATGTGCGAGAGAGCGAAGGGCAATGAAGAGACGGCGTATGCAAATCGGCGCGCGCCGCTCGCATACGATAATTGAGCCAGCATTCGTGCCTCTCCTTCTTCAAACTCTTGGAGCACAAATTATATTGTATCGAGTTCTTTGGAGTGTCTCGGTGCAATCACTGAATTGGTCATTGGATATTGAGTTTGAGGTTGGGTGCGAGCACAATGATCGTGGTGGCTGAAGCGATATTTTTCTTCGTAGACATGAATTGTATCACTGTCTGAACCGTTCATTGCGTCCGAATGAATTTCTACTCGGAAGTCGTAGACTTTCAGCATTTATATGTCTAAATTAATACCCACTGCGCTTCTTGGAGATAATATCAACATTCACGGCGAAATATTGATGATAGACAGAAAAACAAAGATCTTGGTTCGTAGTCGGTTGAGTGCTTTGATCATTTCAATATGAATGCGCACTAGAAACATTTTCTGCACTCTGGATTCATAGGGGGTGCACCTCCAGTCGTCTTATTCACACTATGATGTCTAACCTGACACTGAGTCCCGTTTGGTTTACAGCAATGCCTGCGTACCAAACTTGCGTTTTCACAAGTACTATCTGCTTGTCTACCCTTGCAATTTATCTATTAGCGAAGAAGACCCCGCCTTCCGCCAGACCCTTCGCGAAATACCTCATGTTTCTTCAGGTGATAGTCAAAAAAATGCGATTATTGGAAGAACTTTTAAATATGTTGATACCTGTGCAGGCCTCGATTACGCTGGTGGACGTCGCTTTCGGTCTGCTCGTCCGCCCGATCCTTCTTTTCCCACTCTCGGGAAGCCTTTGCAGTGGTATTCTGACAATGCTGAGCACATGCTTAAGCTGTCACGTTGGGGCGGTGGGTCTCAAATTCACGAGAAGTTAAAATGCTTTAACATTGAGGTTAATGTGAGAATGGAAATAATTAGATCATTTTAGTCAATCATGTATTTTGCGTTCGCTCTTGTGGGCATGTCTGTCAACTTATGTGTACACTATCGGCATTTAACAATCGAACGTATGATCGGATGCGCATCGGCAACGGTAATACCGCTGCTGGCCTCAATTTTGCACACAATTATCGTCTAGACTGTACACCACCGGGCGTATCGCGTTAGTTCTCTTGTCACTATCATTGTTCCTTCCCTACTCTACGTTGGACGATATCGAGAATTGGAAACTGGGCTTCGAGCAGTGAGAAATGTTCGGAGTAGCATCATTTAGAGTCGAAAGATACAACCTCACAGGAATTCCCTTCCCTGCTCTATCTATTTGAAAACGCTGAGTATCGAGCTTTCGCATATGATACGGCCCGATTTCCGAGATACGAAAACGCTTTACGGATCGCAACCACTTTAGTGAGTTTGAGTGGAAATAACCGCCAATAGGAGCACTGTTCAGGACATTTTACTGTCCATCGGAACGGTTGTATACTTCGTAACGAGCGCATTCTCCTGCCTTTTCAAGCAGGTTAGGCGAAAATGTTTGATCAAAATATTTTAAAAATTGCAGAAGTCTCTGAGCGAGAAAACAAGGCAAATGCAGCTCGGAACTTTGCGCCTTCTGCTTTTACAGGTACCATTTTTCCAGGTATACACATTAGTGTTGGCTAGACGATACTCTGAACGTGGCAGGTTTAGCTCCCTCTCCCCTAGCTCTTCCCTAGTTGCGAGCGAGAGAGCATGCGGAATGAACAGAGTGCTTCCGATCAGGGGCATGGAGCGTAAGGGGAGCTATCTAAACCTGCCACGTTTAGAGTATCGTTCAGCCAACTCTAATACAGATGCCTATCATTATGGCTGCATATTTTAAAATATTGGTTATATTTTCCACTTCGAAAAAATAATTTCAGACGATAACTCCACTCGCGATCCAAATTATTCCGTTACTTATATTTCTTTATTCTACTCGTTACAGAACACTCGACCTCGGTAATATTTTTCTTTTTATTAACCAGAATTGTCATACTCAGATATCAACAACCTGGCTTTATGCGGTCAACATATGCACGCATTTATCCACACTTCTATTCTGATTTTGACAACGCCGAGTTATCGGGAGCCTCTCATGTTGTGAGACTACTTTTTTTCCTTTGAAATTCTGCTTTTCCTGATGTCAACTATTGAAAATTCTTCGGAAAATCCTCAAGTTGGTGCTAGGATTCGTTCACTATTTAGTTTTAGCTGAACAAATTTACAGTTGGAAGAAGCCGAAGCAGTCGACATCGTCAATGTCCACACTGCAAATCCGTTGGATTTCCGCATTTTCTATTCGACAATGAAAATCAATTCTTTTTTGTGTTAAATGATAAATAAGAGTTCACATACAACGAAAATCAATGCCACAGAATACGGTACAGTACGATAATGATCTTTGTCGGTAGCATAACTAGGCCCCACAAGCCCCGCCCACTTTGCTCTGACACGATTTCGTGAAAAAGCGCAAAAGAAAAACACAAAGCTCATTCTAAACCAAATCGTTCACTCGAAGTTGCTCTGGATAGCTACTACCAATGCCTATCGATCGATCACTATCCGAAATAAGAATATCGTCATTGAGTGGGTCAAAATTGAGGATAAAGGAAGGGAAGAGGCTGTTTTTGTAGGTTCCAGTGAACAAATTCTGTTCGGATAGTAATTTTCTGACTAAATGGAATATTTTAGGATTTTTAGAGAAAAAATTAGAATTTTAGCATTTTCCCCTGGCTTGTGTTTTTTGTTGGTAGAAGCGCGGGGGGAGGCGAGCGAGAGGGCGGGAGGAGGGAGAGAGACACACGCAAATTAGGCTCCGCCCCCCTTCCCTCTCGTCTCGCTTTTGCCTCCTCTTCCCCAGTGAGTTGCGCACGCACTTCTCGGGCTCTAGCGCGCCTCTGAGACAAGATATCGACAAACGGCAAAAAGCATGATGATATTGGGACCACGAGGGATAGTTTGAACACACGTTTGGCCCCATTGCTTAAAATCGGCTATCTGCGTTGTGGCCCCTAAGCATAACAAGAGAGAAGTACCATTCGCAATGATCGGATGATGTTGTGGTGCGAGCAAGCGAGATTGCGCAGAGACTATGCTCATTCCTGCAGTTCCCAGCTACATTTTAGAACTGCTATCTCGTGTTTGTGCCGATTTTATTTTGCGCAGCAACCTTATTTATCGTATCGAACTTGTGTTCTTTTCAGAGAGGGGGGGGGGTGCCTCTCTGACAGAGTTGCCTCATCACTGTCAGCCCGTCGCTCCATTGGCATGCTGACTGGGGCATTATGACCGCGCTAAAAGTTCTGTGAGAATAGGTATACGTGACAATGAACGGATTCTCTCGTGATTGGTCTCATCTGCTTCTTTGAAATTCGTTTTCTATAGGTTCAGGCTTATAAAAAAAATGGTATTTATCTTCTTGCGCAGCATCTCATCGTTGGTATCAGGGACGGTTGAAGAAGGATGGGCTATCTTTGTGTCTTTTGTATCATCCAGGGAACAACTTTCATCATCCACTCTTAGTGCTACTATGTCGTTCACAAGATAATGGCACTGCAACAACCATTCGTATTTTGTTGAGCACTTTCTTAACCTGTTCCAATCTCTCAATTGCACGCGCACTTGAATGAATAACGAGAGATCGGGGATACTATGCGAAAAATATTGCTCAGTTTTACATAATATACTACTCTCTAGTAATTTAATTGAACCATTTCCTGTCAGAAACACAAAATAAACCAGTCGTTTCAATCACAATTTATACTTCGGAAACGAATCTCGGTCGACAAAAAAAGAGAAGACGAATCTCAGGATTATTTTTTTTCCTATTGGTTGAGAGGGTGATGATTGAAACTGGCTTGACTCTTGAAGAGGAAAAAATAGAAACGTTTCTCTTCCTCACAATAAAAGAAACAAGAAAATGGAGTGAAATTAAGGAAAGTTGTTTTTTTTATTTCAATTTCATTAGAAAAATCACTCTCTCCTTTTTCTGTCATTTCCTCGGGTGAGTCACTTGCGGAAACCTAATTGCAATAACTGAATAATATGAAACACACGAAAACAAGTTGTCCGCTTGACCTTCATAAGGCGTGCACCTACTCGGAACTCTCGTACCCGATCTCATTCACCTCCCAATGGCTAATCTCACCCTGAACCCGATCTGGCATACGGTAATGCCTGCGTACCAAAGTTGCATTTTCACAAGCACTCTCTGCTTTTCCACCCTTGCAATCTATCTGCTGGTAAAGAAGACGAATGCGACCTCCAGACCCTTCGCCAAATATCTCATTTTTGTACAGGTGATTGACAAGTTATATCGTTTCCGTATTAAAATTCAGACGCAAGTGACAAAAATTTCAACTTGTGATAAATCACATTTTCAAAAAACACACAAAAAAATAAATCCGAAAATATCCAAATTACAAATGCAATGCAGATTTCGATTACTCTGATGGACGTCGCTTTCGGTCTGCTCGCTCGGCCGATCCTTCTCTTTCCACTCTCAGGAAGTCTGTGCAATGGCATTCTGAGTATCTGGTTCGGACTGAGCTGTCACGTCGGAACGGTGGGTCAAACATAGATTGATTCCAATTGTCACGCACTCCGGCATTCTGGCTGGCAAGTTTCAAAAACTGAATTTGTCATTGGACACTGAATGCTGAGGAGCTCTCAACAAAGTTGTGACTGACACACTGATAGTCAGAATGGGTGTTGTGAGCCTAAATATAGTATCTTTAGTCAACCATGTATTGTGCGTTCGGGCTCGTGGTCATGTCTGTCAACTTTTGTGTGCATTATCGTCATTCATCAATCGAACGGATGGTCGGACTCGCTTCGATTACGGTAAACTACGCTTACGGTAATTTTTCTAAAATAATCAATCAGACAACGCATCGGCAGTCATATCGCGTGCTTTCCCTTGCTGCAGTCATCATTCTTTGCCTGTTTTACGTTGGACGTTATCCAGAACTGGACTCGGGACGTGAAGCTGTGAGAAGGGTTCGACTGTTTGGACAGCCCAAATATTTCTAACAAACAAAAAACACTCGTTCAGGATTTTCCTTCGCTGTACTATATCTTTGAAAATCCCGAGTATCATATCTTCGCATATGATATGGATCGATTCCCGCTATACGAAAATGCATTTCGAGGAGCTACAATCATTGTGCGCCTTTGATCGGGATTAGTAATCCGTCTGGTCTTTCCTCGTGAGCGAGGAATGATAAGACTTATTTGCCATCCCTATTTAACAACGGCCCCGTAAACATAATTCAGAACATTTTAATGTCATTCTGTACGGTAGCATACTTTCTAACGGGCGCATTCTTCTGCCTATTCAAGCAGGTTCACAAGTGATATTTGCCATGCCAAAATAATATAATAAATATGCAGAAGTGTCTCAGCGAGAAAACTCGAAAGATGCAGTATGGAATCTTGCGGCTCTTGCTTTTTCAGGTATTCCAATATTTTACTTGTCCGGTTATGAAGGCAATCGGTGCATCGCGTTATTTGGGTTTTTGATTTTCACTCATTAATCCATAGATGCTCACACAGATAGTCGACAGAGATTCTTGTTTGTTTGAGAATATTTATGGTTACATAGCATGCACGCATAATGTGGTTACATGATCATGCTTTTTTATATTGTATCGTAAAACCATGCAAACTATGACTTCAGACAGTAACACCTCTTGCGATTCAATTGGTTTCGGCTGTAATATTTTTGTTTTCTACACGATACAAAGCACTGGATCTAGGTAATTTTTAAAAACTTGTTTGTTTTAAAGTTCAAAACAACGTTTAGTGTATTGTTTCGTAATTCTCATATTCAGATATCAACAACATTACGCTGTGCGTCCAACATTTGCATGCGTTCTTCCACACTTCCCTTCTGATACTCGCAACGCCGAGCTATCGAGAGCCCTTTATTTGGTGAGCTTCATTCAGCATATTTGAAAGAGAATAGTCAATTTAGCTGGAGGAAACCAAGGCGGTCCATGTCGTCCATGTCAACACAGCAAGCTCGATGGATTTCCGATTTAACAATTCGCCATCAATACCCATTTTTCGCACTATTCGCACGATAATATGACTCTGAAATGCCGATGATCTTTGTCAAAACAAGTGAATTGAAGCTGACATGTGAGAGAAATTGCAGAAAGAAGGCGCATACCTGCAGTTCCCAGCTGTATACGATTCAGAACAGCTTTTTGGTGTTTGTGTCGGGTTTCATGTGCGCAACAATCTTGTTTACCGCATCGAGAGTGTAGGCATCAATGAATGATGCACAAATTAATTTGGCATTCCTTTGTATTTACCAGTGTCTCTGAATCTCTACTGTTGGTGCTATCATAATACAAAACTGTTGATAAGAGATGATATAACGACAAAGATCTCATTTTGTATTTTGTTGAGCCCTTTTGATAACTCGTTCCAATCTCTCAATTTCACGCGCATTTCTCTTACTATTTGAATCAAATTGAGCGAAAACAATAACCAGTATGATCTAATATTCTATACCATAATATAATTGAACCTATTACGCTATTGAATTCACTACGAAAAAGAACGAAAAAACGAGTTATGCTCCTGGACTTCACAACGGAGTACACTCGTACGGAGCTCGGGTACTCGTTCTCATTGACATTCCAATGCCTAACCTCACGCTGAATCCCATCTGGCTCACCGCTATGCCAGCGTACCAAAGCAGCATTTGCGCAAGCACTCTATGTTTGTCTACTCTTGCAATCTATCTTCTGGTAAAGAAGACGCCTGCACCCGCCAGACCTTACGCAAGATACCTCGGCCTTTCAGTCTATCATGTATTGTGCATTCGGGCTCGTGGCCATGGCAGTCAACTTCTGCGTTCACTATCGTCATTCGTCGATCGAACGCATGGTCGGATCTACTTCGTTTACGGTAAATTATGCTGTTATCTTTTCTTTTATAAAAATATCAACCAGAGTAGACATCGGCTGTCGTACCGAATTATCTCCGTTTGTATCGTCACTGTTCATTCCCTGCTCTATATTGGACGATATCCCGAACTGGAAACGGGTAGTGAAGCAGTGAGAAGGGTTCGACAGTCTTCGACAGCCAAAAATATGCAATAACAAAAACAATATTACAGGAATATCCGTCACTGTACTATTTGTTTGAAAACCCAGATTATGGAGCATTCGCATATGACACATGTAGATTCCCGAATTACGAAAATGCATTTCGGCTAGCTACAGTATTCGTGAGTTTGAAATGTTAACAAACTTTTTTCAAGAAGTGGTGTTTAGAACATTCTTATTTCTGTCATTACGGTAGCATACTTCGTAATGAGCGCCTTTTTGTGCCTTTTCAATCAGGTTGGGCATATTTATCGGATTATAATAACGACAATATTTCCCAGAAGTCTCTGAGCGAGAAAACGAGGAAGATGCAGCTCGGAACCTTGCGCCTCTTGCTTTTGCAGGTCCTGTCTCTCCCATGTTTACAGTTTTCTATTATTATGGTTGCATACTCGATGATATTGGTTTTATCATTTATATATATACATATATATTTCTTCATGCCTCCAAATCCAACCAAAATACTTTTCCAACCAAAATATGCTTGTCAGACTGTAACACCTCTCGCGATACAAATGGCTCCGGGAATAATACTTATTTATTCTACTTATTACAAAGCACTGGGCCCCGGTAATTTAAAAGGATTTTTTTGAATTTTTTTCATATTTGTTGTACTCAGACGTCAACAATCTGGCACTGTGTGTCCAGCACATGCACGCGATTATCCACACTTCTATTCTGATAATGACAACGCCGAGTTATCGAGAGCCTTTCATGTTGTGAGATTACTTTTTTCAATTGAAATTGAGTATATCACTCTATGCAAAATTCTCGAAACGTAAAAAGACCTCTGTTTTTGATGTCAGTATTGCTACACTATCTATATTTAGCTAATTAATTAAATTTTAAATTTTATGATTAAAATCAGATGGAAGAAGCCGACACAATCGATGTCGTCCATGTCCGCACTGCAAACTCGATGGTTTTCCGATTTCTCTATACGGCATTAATGTTTCATTTTGTTTCAATCTCTATGTACGATGAAAGCGATATGCATATCAATAACAGTGTCAGAAAGGACCTGCGTTTTGTCGACAGTTGAACGAGAGAAGTAATAGTCGCAGTGATTACTGGTTGTGGTGACGGAGCAGACATTCGACACGATCCTATCGTTCCATGATACAGTTTAGAACCTCTTCGTGCTGTTTACGTCGGTGTCCTTTTGCACAACAACCTTGTTTATTGGATCTAGCCATCGGGGGAATGGTGACAACGAAAGATTCCTCCGGGCGCTTCAGTTGCTACCATCCATATTCTTTCACTTAGTGAAGGGACATACGATTGAATACCAAATAGCATTGCTTTGAAGACGGGTCTTGAACTACTGCCATGAAAGTAACTGTGTAAAAAAATAGGTTTTCTTGTTAATCAATATAATTGTGCGCTGGGGATCTGTATAAATATTTAGTTATTTCAACATAAACTTTCGTACTGTGATTGTGAGTTCACTCCTTTCGCGTCTCTCTTCTGTAAGGAAATCTTCTCTCATCATTCGCCTCATCCGCGAGATTGAAGTCCGTTCCGATAGAAATATTCAGTACATGAAAATGACTGAACATATTTCCCAGAATTGGAGAATCAAATGCGTAGGAAATGCTCGGCGGTCACGATATTATGGTAAATGTCGTTTATATAATGTACGCAATTGTCATGCCGCATTTGTATATTGAGCAATTCCGAAATACCACAGTCATCTTCTACTCGTAGATACGGTATGAGGAAGAGACACAATATTCTGGGTGCACTGGGTGGTAACTTTCTACGCCCAACTTGTTGTGATCACAAGCTAAGTCATTACAAAAAAAATGAAGCGAGTAGGAATAGGACAGTAACTGATTCAATTTTTTTCTCCTCTATGCACTTGGTGTCCATGTGGTGTCGTGTTTGCTTGCATGCTTATTTGGTTGATGCGATTTAGCCTATGATGTAACAACTCTCTAAACAAGGAATTATTTTTGTATGGTTGAAAAACAGACCTGCAGTGTTTCTTAACCGTTCGGTTGAGTGTTAGATAAACAAAGGGTGGAACTCCTTGAAAAATCGAAAATTGGAAATGAATAATATTCATAGCTCTCACCATGCGAAATTTGCCAACTAAAGTGGCCAAATTCAATCAAAAGTTGAGGCGCGGGGAAGAAGTTCATGTAAATGTATCTGCAAGTGATAACATTTTTTTTACATTTTTTGCTCAAAAAATATCATACTCAAGGGAAGCTGCGACACTGAACACACAAATGATCGTTGCTTGAATGAATATCTGCAAATGCTCAATAATTCCAAAGAAATGAGAACAACGCTGGTAATATTGTCTTTTGTCAATCTAGCAAAATCGTTCCCCATTAATTTTTAATTATTACCGGTCCGTTAACCGCCAATTTCTTGCGACCGGTTTCACATGACTTCGATTTCTGAAACAAAAAATCCTTTCTTGAATCCTTGTTTTTAGTGTACCTGTTTCTTTCGCAGTACAATTATGAGTAGTATGTAGAGAGTTGCAGAAGTCATGACAATGAAGAGGTTGTTCCCAGTATGGGGCCAGTTGACGTACTGAAAAATCCAATTATACTATTTCATAATCTAATGTCGTCATTTTCTAAATTCCCGATAAATAAATTTCCATTTGAAAAAAATAACTGGAAAATTTCCATTTTTTTTCATTAATCTTTTTTTGCTATTCAAATTAGAGTGCGAATGCAACATACCACATCCGTGGGAACATCTCCGATGAAAGGATCGTAGAACATGGCCTTGAACTCGGAATTCGTGAGAATCGGAGGTGTGAGAAATGCAAAATATAATGCATACAGCGTCGCAATTATTATGAGCAGGTTTGTTTGTGCCTTGGAAAAGCATACTTATTTTTTCTCTAATTTATTTTTAACCTCAAATCTCCGGCTCATGTTGAGAAGTTCGAACAGTCGATAAGTTACCAGTAGAAGGCAGCCAATGCACGCACCGCACCACATTCCTGTGATTATGAAATGCTATCATACTCTGAGATACGCAGGCTGAGAACCGTACCCAGTCCCACACAGCCAACCATCCATACGGCCCAGGGCCTAGAGCAGAATACCGTGCCTTCGACGAGGAAAAAGCCAAAGCAGATTGAGTTACAGTATATGGCGATAACATCAACGATCGCCAGCCACAGCATTATCTGTATTGTCCATTTGGCAATCATTTAGAAATTTCACCTGCACATGCTATTCTTACTCGATAACAAGATAGCCCGACTTCTTTATACAGCGCGTAAATGCATGGCATGTAGAGTAGCTAAAAGTGCACATGTGCAAATAATATATCATGTGAATATTAGTCATGTATAAAATACACTCATACCTCGCATAGCATGCCCCAGGTGATAGACCAGAAACCAAAGACCGGATGAGTAACTCCTTTTGCCATTGTCCAATTATCACCGACAGGCATTACGCAACTGCAAAATTATGCATCGTAAATAAATAAATAATTCACAAAGGTCATACATTATATCAGGTAACTTGTTTTTTTACCTGCAATTGTACTCGGGCAAAGAAGGCCATATCCAAACCGGTAACCATTGGTTAACAAACGTAACGTTGTCAAGCATCATCAACTGATGATAGAATGGCTTAGAGACCGGCTCGGCATATTCCATCTTAATGGTAATATCAAGAGAATGAGAAAACATTAGATGATTGAACCATATGTCTTTACTACTCTCGCAAAAACATTGAGAAGCAGGAAATATGGTTTTGCATTTCTTGATGAGAGAAAAAAATACGGTGAGTGGGAAAAAGTGGACGGTGCGATCAATTTCTCACAATCTCTGATTGAACAATAAGAATATAGTACTTATCGGGAATTCTTTTTTCCGTTCTCATTTTGTGGATATTCCTGAACTTCGTAGTGCCTTTGGGGCCCTTCAAAATAATTGGTAAAAATTGGGCCATCCGAGGGCATTTTCCGTTTTCGCATTGACTTTTTGGAACGAGACAAAATACACACGGGCGATGGGTAGACGGCAATGTACTTAGTTTCTCTTCCACTTTCCGGGTAGAGGCGCCAATTATTCGGAGGCCGTGAGCAATAATAATAATTTCCCCGTCTCTGCGGACTTGCATCGTTCAGATGGAAAACGCTACCGAGCACGATCGCCAATGTGCTCTGGACTTCAACGGGAATTCTCGGATGTCGTTGTGATCACGTATTCTTTCATATGGAGGGCTGTTCTCATTTCTAATTCGAGGTAACTGATTTTTTTACAAGTTCAATCATTTGCAATTGTATTTCCCAGGAAACTTGGGATATTCGAGAATAAAATGGTGTTCGTTTTCCTTCTATTGGTCTCATGTGCCATCGGATATTGCGTTCAATCGTGAAAGACATTCAAATACGTCAACCAAGCTCGCTCAATCCGCTCACGTTATTTAACATCATCGATATATATATATATATACATATATATATAAATCACTGTATGTTAACACTTACTCAACAATATCTGACCATGAGAGATGCAAAAAATAATTCTTCATTTGGTGTGATCTCTGGTCACTCTGACCGGTGAGAGTTAAAGGAATGAAGACGAGGATACTTCGATTTGACAACCATATTAGGCAGCCTCATTCTGGTTCGCCGCTGGTGCTTATCCTGGTGAGAATTCGCGCTCATCGGTAGCTCTGCTATATTTCGCCCTCGCATCCGAAACCGCATTGTCCCGCATTCCGAGCAAGGCCCGGAACGCCCAGCGGTAGTCCGAACTGAAAATCAGGTTTTTGATCTTTGATCTCTGTCAAGATAGCTCACGCAATACAGTAGTACACGATGGCCTTGCCAGCAACGCTTGTGTTCACAAAGAGACACGCGACGTAGTGGAAAGGAGGGCGGCGCTCTGAAATCGATTTGATTCTTCGCTGTCCCTGCGACCTAAAAAAAAGACTAAGAAAAGCATATACCCGGTACAACGTAGACCTTGGAGAGATCGATGAGAATCGATGAGATGATCCAGCCAGTGACCTCAACAGTCATGACTACGGCGATACTGTGAAAGATCTTCTTCTGGCGCATACAGGCTGTAAGTTAATTATTTATTGAATATTAATTGTTAGTAAATGCTGTGCTGTAAATTCGAATCGAGCACATTTCGCACATATAACGAACATATTGACCGAATTTGGAAGAACGTGCGGATGTTCGAATTTGTGCTGATTTTTATGTAATTATCACCGCGTCTCTTCACGACTTGAAAAGTGATGAAATAGATCAGTGCCGACAGCAGATCAAAGAAGGCGTCCCACGAATCGCGACGGCGACTATGCAAAGTGAGGAATGAGAGGGACGCTCTCCTCATTCCGCACGCTCTCTCGCTTGTTGCCTGCATTTCAGGGTCACTTGGCACGCAGCCAATTGATCATAACTCAGTTCAAACGGAAAATGGTGACTTGGGAGTTTCGAAAGTTTTATCGGGTAACAGCGACCCACCACCTCACATCGAGAACTCTGTTAGTCAGATATTCGTGGGACACCTTCTTTAATTCCCGTTATCGTATTTGACCAAATACCGAGGGAATCTCCGTGGAAAGGAGCAGGCATAGAACAGATTTGTTGGCTGCAATTAAATTTTCTTTTTTAGAATATGCAAAATTCCCATTTTCACAAGCGCTTCATGTGAGATCAAATATCGCGTCACTTACTGCGGAGTCCAGAATGCGACCATCAGATAGGTAGTGAAGGCGCTGGAAAGCGCAAACGCAGTGAAATGGAACTGGAAGGATTTTCCAAATGTTACTGAAAGTCAGAAGACTCACCGCCATAACCTGCCGCTTTTTCATGTTGTTGTAACAGGTTACGGTCAGAAGACACATCATGCGATCCACCCCAATGCACAGCACGCACACGGCACCGCCCGTGCGGCCAAGGGCAGGTACGAACTGAAATCGTAAGAATATTTTCCACACGTAGTTGACCTTTGACGAACGTTCGTCCGAGAGGATGGAGGAAGAGGCCGGGACGAGTCTAGCCTCCTCCCCTCTCCCCTCCTCCCGTGGAATCTATAGCTCGCACATTGCCTTTGATGTGCAGCATTTCAAACGAACGATATCAATCACGGTTGGCATACTGTGCCGAACGGATAAACGAATAATTAGCGACCTGCATGATGCTGCAATAGTAGCTGCTGATGTAGTATTCGGAGAAGAGGATCGGAAACTGGATAAAGTAGCCAAACTGTAATTATTTTGTATAAGCTAAATTACTATTTTTTATGAAAAAACCTCGTGCATGATATCAAGCAACGCGCAGAAGCCGATCAAAATATTTGTAATGGATCGTAATTTCCTGAAAATAAGTATGAATTTTGAACAAAATGTAGTAATTTCGAAATGCCTCTCACTTGGTGAATATTGTTGTCAGCAGCAGGATGCTATTGAGGAGGATGCCGACCACGGCGACCGAAGCGAGCACCGAGTAGACGGACCGGGCGATGCGCCAGGCAACGACGTCCATGTGATAGTTCGCGCTAAATGAAGTCTGAGTGATTTTCTTTGTCCGGGTGGAATGGTAAAGGAATGAGAAGTCAGTTGACGTCAAGTGAAACGCGGCGTCAAGAATATCCCCTAAGCTCTTCAATAGTCTATCACTACAGGCACCTGACACCATCGATTGGCGGAAAACCTGACTCAACGAAAACGGAGAGCGTCGGCCAACCTTTACCATGCTGGCGATATTATTCTGATGGAAAACAATCGGATTAACCTTCAAATAATTTTATAAAAAAGATATTTGAGGCGCGGTTAGTCACGATATACACCCAGGAAAGAGCGAGCTACCCAACTCATTTTTGAATATGGGAGCGGAACTAAATACTTGGGATCCTGGATGACCGTACCCTTAGAGCACATATTAACAACGCTTGTATTATGTCTGCTGCGGTGTTCTGTGTGCGGTGTACTTGGGTGACGAGTGTAGCTCAGAGAAAGATGGAAATAAGGATGATAGGAGTAATGTGGGGCGACAGATGGAGGCTTTTTAGCTTTTAGAATACGCAAAAGAGATTATTCTTCCGTTGTGACGTGCAGACGTCGTTCATTCGCTAAGCGACTCCGACTGCTCTCGACAAATATGCTTTTGAAAACACATCGGATAGAAGATATGCGAACTACGAATTGAATAATTGCAAAGAATGCATGATCAATGAAGTATGAGCGAACAATGATCAAAACGAGGAGTGTTGACAGCGGCGTCATCAAACCCAATAGAGAACAATCATTTCTTTCGTATGCAACTATTTCATCAATGCAAGATATCTGAAATCGTAAGAATTATGCTTGCAGTGATCAATCGGGATATCGGTGTGGAATAGTCCCTGAACAATCGAACATCCGATTATCCTCGAATTAATCAGCCCAGTACTCCCAACATCGCCATGCTCGAGATATCGAGATCAATGAGCTGACTATCGATGATTTTTTATGAGACACTCATCGTATGACTCACTCTCTCGGTATCGTATTTCAGGTACTCTGCTATACACTGATGATCTATTTACAATCATTCACTCTCTTCTATGTATTGCTTCGATGAACTAACATATTCCACATGTTTCCCGGACAATTCATCATCATTGAAATTGAATTGATTTATTTAGTGTTGGGTCTCTGAATAAATTATAGCGGAATGTTGTTCTCATCCAGTCAACGAGCCGTGTTTTTACTCCGATTCGAACATGGGTGAGATCAAAATAGGAATATACGAGAGAGAAATCACACATAGTCACAATAATCAATGCGGCGGTTCCGTCATATTGGTCGATCCGCTGAGTAGCTCAAAGGTGAGAATCAACGGAGCTGAAGTTTTGACCGTGATCTCATTACTCGCGAGCTCATTAGAGGTGGAGACTGTGCCTCCGAATGAGAGAGGGATACGCTCTGAAATTGTTGCTTGATTATTTGTGAAACATATCGGAGTGCTTGTTGAACGAATTTTTCCCACAGCTTTATCTCACCCAGATTCCATCGATATCCGTCGGTGGTCACTAGCGTCTCGGTCTGTAATTAGTGCGCTGGTTCGCGGATAATGTGGTCAATAATCGACAAAGGCATAGATAACATTATCACATGCAGGAACACAAAATAATGATGTGGTGTCGCTAAATCCTTTCGAATTCAAATCTACCTGGCATATCGGCGCTATTCCGCAAGTGCCGGTGAGATGCGAGCGATCGAATTCGAAGTGATGGGAGCCCTGAAATTACGCCTTTTCAAGCACAATGCAAACTAAAAATGGACGATGGTGTATACCTTTGAGATAAAAAAGTGAAACATAAGACGACACCTCACAACACAACAACTTTACGGATAAATATTACTATCTTTATCACAGAGATCAGGAGAGAATGTATCAAATATGACCTCCCCAGGAACTAGATTTTTCAAAATCAATTCAAGTCAACCATATTATTATGGTAACATGTACAAGTGATAAGAATTCTACATATCCGGTCAATTTATCCCAAAGCCGGCTTTTAGGGATTTTCCGGTTCTGGAGCCGGCTATGATGTAGCTCAGCTCCCAGATGAGCTAGAGACCTCTGGTTTGGCCCAAAAAATCCGGAAAAATGTGGTGAACAACTTTTGTCAAATCACCAAAGACGCAGGACAACAAATAAAAATGCTAAAAATCAAAAACCGTTTTTTCAAGAATAAATTAATTTTTAGCATTCTTGTATGATACCAATTCCCGGAATTTCATTGTTGAATATGAAACTACAACCCCACCACATACTTAGAAAAAAATATGAAGGAAATTTAAGGGGGGTAGTTTCGAGATATATTCGTGCGAACACTGAAAATCATCGATTTCTCACATTTTCTGAAATTTCAAACGTCGGTAACTCACGAAATTGAGCCTTCTCAACTGAAGAATCAGCTTTAAAATAATTGTATCGGTAATATCTTCAATTTCCAGCTGCAAAGTTGAGGCTCTTACACATTTTGAAAAATCGCATTTTGAGAAACATTTTGTGAAAAATGTTATTTTCCAAGATGTGTAAGAGCCTCAACTTTGCAGCTGGAAATTGAAGATATTACCGATACAATTATTTTAAAGCTGATTCTTCAGTTGAGAAGGATTAATTTCGTGAGTTACCGACGTTTGAAATTTCAGAACATGTGAAAAATCGATGATTTTCAGTATTCGCACGAATATATCTCGAAACTACCCCCCTTAAATTTCCTTCATATTTTTTTCTAAGCATGTGGTGGGGTTGTAGTTTCATATTCAATAATAAAATTCCGGGAATTGGTATCATACAAGAATGCTAAAAATTAATTTATTCTTGAAAAAACGGTTTTTGATTTTTAGCATTTTTATTTGTTGTCCTGCGTCTTTGGTGATTTGACAAAAGTTGTTCACCACATTTTTCCCGATATTTTGGGCCAAACCAGAGGTCTCTAGCTCATCTGGGAGCTGAGCTACATCATAGCCGGCTCCAGAACCGGAAAATCCCTAAAAGCCGGCTTTGGGATAAATTGACCGGATGTGTAGAATTCTTATCACTTGTACATGTTACCATAATAATATGGTTGATTTGAATTGATTTTGAAAAATCTAGTTCCTGGGGTCATACATTCTCTCCTGATTCCTGTGTTATTACCTTTCCCAGTACGCACATGAGATTCTCTCCATCGAGCACGATCACGTGGGGCGGAGGGGTGTCCGATTGAGCAGCCGCGAGAGAGTGCAGAGTGCCGAGTGTGCGATCGGCACGACCGGAAAGGCCGCCCAGAACGATGGTCGGCGATGGCTGAAAATTACAATGTTTATCCATCGTCAAATAAGCCCATAGCAAATGTGTACACGAATGGAAGGAATGGATGAGAAGCATACCGCATCGGCCGAACGGAGAAGATCAAGACAAGCGCTGAGGTCGGTGCGGTTCTCTTCGGATTCTTGTAACAGGGCGCATTGTTTTTCTCTGCAACAATTATTGTATTCCTCATTCGAGATGAGAAATTTGTGGGAACTTCTCTGTTTTCTTGGCCCAGGCTACGATCGCTCTGAATGTAGTTCGTGTAGGGAACGACAATGATGGGGGGGATACTTTGCGAGAAAAGCATCGCCAAAAAAGAAGTGGAACAGTCCTAAAGAGCTCTTACTTGTAGAAGTTCCTCGTAAAGTCGCTGAGTCCGTGTATGTTGCCCGTGATCGCCGTAGGAGGTTTGAGCCGACAGGCTCTGGAAAGTGGTTTCGTCAGATTTTGAAGAGTCGGGCACTGATTTGGACTGGATGAGAATGCAGTCACAGGCCTAGCCGCGGCCTAGCCGTGACTATTTTAAAGGCCAACTCAATCATGGTATCGTGTGTTTCAAATGCTCAGCAAACTCAATCTGCTGGAAAGCGAGCCATTGATTCTGCACCTTGCACGGGTCTCCATCTCGATCGCGCCCATCTCGTTTGTAATGCGCTCTTGAGCTGCAAATTTGTTCAATCACATCTGACAAGGGCATAATCCTATTTCCATCGCATACCTCCATCCCACAACCACTGCCAGCACGGTCGCTCGCCGCTCGGCGCAGAGCACGATCCGAGCCACACACATGAACGCCACGTTACTAAAGCCACGAATTGGAAACGAATATGAGAACGAGGCACGTCAAATAAGACGACGCCAGCGGAGCGTTTGCAATTAGAAGACGAAAAAATAAAAACAAATCCTACCTGCGTTGGTGAACACTTCAAGCGGCCTCACTATACTGCCCATGGTAGTCACAAGCTACTGGCGCATGAGACGGATAGAGCTCGGGAGGGAGAGAGCGATAGAGAGAGAGGGGGTTCCCCAGCACACTTTCCCCGGCAGCGAGCGAAAACAAGCCGGTTGTTGTTCGTGCCGGCTCGTTCCCTCTCTATATCTCTGCAGAGTAGCGACGCGCGAGAGATTTTTCTTGCTTGCGAAAGAGAGTGGACAGTGGGCAACAGAAAGTTATTTCTGTTACTGGCACTTTTCTCAGTTTTAGATTTAATTCTGCGTTCGAACCTGAATATTCGAATCGTGTGAACAATATTTTGTGTTCTGGGGGATTCAAAACAGCAGGCATTCCCTGTTCTGATATCAATCTCACAGAGATAAGAACAAGATAACCTCGAGTCTTTCGCAATGTCCCACGGATCCCGAGCCAGCGCACCCGCCGAGGGGAGAGGAGGGGGTGTGTTGGTACCAGACGCGTTGGCATCGGCCACGTGGAACCCTCTTGCGCGCGGGAAAGCGAGGGGGTACATAAGGAGGCCCACTCTCTCCCCTGCCTCAACCTCCCTCTATCATGGACTCTGTAATGTCATTCCTCTCCCTCTCTTGGATCAAGGACTGGCTAGAATACCTGGGTGAGTTGAATTTACTTCGTTTTCATAGGATAAGCTAGGGCAAAGTTTGATTATTTCAAAATGCGGTTTGACTGAATTTTTTCAGTGCGAGGAAAATCGGGAAAACTCGTCTTTCTGGGACTGGACAATGCGGGGAAAACGACGTTGTTGTACAGACTCAGGGATGATAAGATGGGAGCACACGTGCCCACGTTACTGCCCAGTAAGTTTCTTAATCATGGTACTAATTCGAAAGTAACCATTGTAAACCAATTAAATTTGCCATGTTCATTTGATATTGAATTGTTTTCCTTTGGCGCAAGCAATTGTTCAAATTCTATGTTGCACGGTTCCACTGGCGATCTCGCCTAGATGAACGGGATTACTTTTCCTTTTTTTGCAATGATCTCTGTTTTCCAGCTTCCGAGGAGCTGTCGCTGGGCGGCGTGCGCTTTCTCACGTACGATCTCGGAGGGCACGAGCAAGGTATCCTATTCTTCTTGATCTTCATCGTCTTCTTTTTGTACCTAACAGCTCTTCAGAAAGTATCTTCTCCATAGCAATATCTACAATTCGCCTGCTGTCCTTAGCTATTAAGTCCTTAGCTATTAATATTAATCTTCAGTCCGTCGCGTCTGGCGGGAGTACACGCCGGCAGTGGACGGCATCGTCTTCATCGTTGACGTCGCCTGCCACGCGAGGATGGATGAGGCCCGTGTGGAGTTGCAGGCGCTGATGGCCGATGAGAATGTATGTACTCCCCTCAAAACCTCATCCCACTCAAATGATATTTTACTGTCAAAATTATTTTGAATTTCCGAGTGAAATTTCTTAGCCCTTTCATCGTCTTGACCCAATATCCAGTCTAAGATGTGGAAGCAGTCGTTTCCATTTCAGGTCGCTCACGTGCCCATCGCCGTGGTTGGCAACAAGATTGACAAGGCGGGCGCTCTATCTGAGGAGCAGCTCACGTGGAGCCTCGGTCTGCAACATCAGCGCACCGGCAAGGGTAAGCTTAAGGTAGAGATAGCTCGGCAAATGGATGTCTCTCCTCATTTCTACTGTTATTTAACGCTAAGATAATGCGATAAATGTGGAGAAGGCTTCGCCCTGGCAGTTCAGTGAAAGAATCCCTCGCGCTTCTCTTTCCCTTCACTGAATCAAGCATTTTCAGAAACCCAGCCGCAGGACTGCCAGAGCCGACCGGTGGAAGTGTTCATGTGCTCAGTGCTGCAGAGACAGGGCTACGGAGCGCCATTGAAATGGATCGCCAGTTTTCTCTAACTCGATCACCATTCTCTTCATCTTGTACATAATGTATTTATTGAAATTGCGTCTATGCTTGTTTGTTGTGATACCATTATTCAATGTGCAATGAAAACTGAAAAAAAATATTGCGAATTATTAAAAAAATTCACGATTTTCAATCATCCGGACAAAATGTGATCTCGAAGTTGGATGCAAGCTCGTCGACTTCAGTCTGAAATGAACCATGAAGCATGCAGTCTCTAGTCATAATATATTTGCTTACCATACTAGTCAGCTGCATTCCATCCTTTGAACCAGCACACGTCGCGTTAGTACACGTCAGTGGTGTGCGAATTCTAAAGAAAAATGATGCATCTTCGATTCTAATTTATCACGAAAGAGAATTCGCACTTGTACGAGAACGTATTGATAGGCAGGATCTGCATGCCGATGTCGAATCCTCTCTTCACACTCAGACCATACTGGAGCGGATGGAATCGACGACCTGAAAAGTTGAACGAAAAAAGGGGTTACAAAAACGGGCATCGCGTCCTGCATAATGATCAACTTCTTAGTACTTAGTTCGAGTTAGTTCTTAGGTCTTAGTTCGAGAGTCGCGCTCACCAATGAAAACGGCCTCCGTCAGGCCCCCGGGCCCTGCAGTGAATGTGTTGTTTTCCGTGGTCGAAATGGAGAGAATGTAGGTGCTGCGTGTTTTGAGCCAGTAGATGTTCTCCACAGGGGTTGGACAGCGCGATATCTGAAAGCACTAACAACACTATAGCTGAGCACGACTACTCATTCCCGATTTCATCCCCATTGTTTTTAAATGTCGAGAAATCTGCTTATGTGATCTGCAAAAGGGTACGTGCACTACAAACACGCGGTAATGTTCGCCTAGCATTGCTAGTCTTGCCTATTACCCCACATTTTCTTGTTATTTCGAGCACCCACAAGAGAGCGTGCGGATTGATTGGTCCACTTTACCTATTACTTGTTTTTATCATTTCCTGCTGCGGAATTCATCAGTAAATACAAACGACTCACCAGAACCGCATCCGTGCAGTTATTCGTGAATGCAACGAACGCGTTGACGTCGGAAGCATCAGCGAACGCCGGCAAGGAGAAAGCGAAGAGCAGCCACAGTGTAGCCATATGAGCCTGTTCGCCCAACAGCACTTAGGCTGTAGACTATTCAGTTAGGTTGTTTACAATGTGAACATACTAGAGTGTTTGGGAGGCTATTCGGGTTAGACTAGGTGAAGGACCAATTGGACACTACGTCCATGCTCATCAAAACTACTCATTGAATTGAGAAAGTGAAATAAATAAGAAACTTGAATTTTACTGAACCTTCTTTCAAACCAATCAACTAACAATGAGCCGACCGCGTAAAACACATGCGAATGCGCTCATGCTCCCTGATATGCTCCCTGGTCTGTCTCTCTCATTACGCAATACTCTCAGTCTCTCTCTCTCTCTCGTTTCCCTGACCGACGAGAACTGAGACAAAATGAAGAGACCAGCTGCTCCAACTTTCCCTTTCCTTTTGGCGCGTCCTTGATGGTAGAGAACTGAGTGGAGAGCGCGTGAGTCACTCATCTCAATTAGGATTTCGTCTGTTCGCTCGCGCGTGTTTAAAACAGTTCTTCTTGCTGCTGTGATCCGCGTTCCTCCTGTTATTCTATTCGATATTTGGAACATCTTTTGCTCATCAATCATGCTTTCAATTTATGTCCACGCTGACACGATTTCACTTTGCTTTTTCAAGCTGAAATGGAAATCTTCGACGGGAACGATCCCAAGTACAGAACGTGCTGCTGCGGAGCGCATATCACAGTGAGAATTCGCATTTTCATTTTGTTAACTGCACTGAAACACGGACAGTTGTGAAAAATGTATAGATTTCAATTCCCAAAATCTCCAACATGAATGCCATGAATATCAGATTATGTTTAACTGAGAGGATTTCAGACGCTCGCTCGCGTGTTCATCATCATTGACCTCATCAGTGTCATTTGCACGGGCAGTTTCATCTTTCTCATTCCCTTGTTGATCGTCGGACTCGGCTTGTATGGAGTATTCAAGCAATCCCGTGCACCACTTTTCATCTACGTTATACTTGGAGTATGTAATAAAGCCAACAATTCGAATTTATTGAATATCATTATGCATTTCAGGTCATCTTCAGCATGCTCTCTATTCTCATCGCGTTGGTGAGGCTTGTCATTGTTCTGCAAATTATATTTCATTAATCTTTTCAGTCTCTTGTTGCTACGGACAATTTCAAGATCACTATAACCACAACGGAAACAGACGGAAGCAAAATTCGTCAAGGTGAGTAATTTCACCTTTTCATGTTTTCATAGAGTGTGCAAAACTATGGCACACTAATCGCCCAAAAAGAAAACAGTATTTTACGATGTTATCAAATTTCAGAAGCTCCGAAAGAAATTCTCTACTTCGCGGCCATTCTCTGTGTGATTGGCATCGCTATCAAGATGTACTTCACCTATGTGAGTTAGATTTTGGACAACTCGTGATGTTTTTTTCTTCAACTGGCAGCTCAGCTCACTCTCCAAATACTGTTTAGGTCTACTGGAAGATGTGCAAATTCATCAGAGATCGCGAGCTGGCACATGGTGCAATCCCACCAGTTTACTACGTCAAGGCATAAGCGCGAAAATTGAGGATACAAGGGATCAATCGTTTTGAGAACTGGAGATTCATTCTATTGTTACGAGTCAGAATAAAGAAATTCGTTTTCAAGATGATTATATGCAAACTCGAGAACAATCTCTCGTTTAGAAAGTGAAGATATGCATTGTCAACATAGCGAGCACGAGAATTAAACAAGGACGGAGCTTTATTCCGAACAAACAGTATTGTTGGGGAACCACAGTAGCTATTTCGAGCACCAAATCACTTCCTTTTGCTGTTAATCTCCATCTCACTCTGAGAAACGATTTTACCTGAGAACATTGCTCGACTGACACAGGAAACTCAATAAAATAATTGCAAAAATATTACACATTTTGTTCCACGGTAGAGAGATTTGACTCTTCAGCGATTGTTGTCAGAGGGGAAGTTGGCTTGAATGTTTTCAGTGAGATCGTAGGTGCTCTCTGCAAAAAAAACAGTTAAAAAGAAGAAAAAAAGTGGCAAACATACGGGCAATGGCGGATCAGGACGACAAATTAGTAGAAGAAGAACCACAATGAAGAATGCGATTATCCAAGGAAGAAATGAGCTGACTGCGTGTTGCATGGTTGTGAACGGAAAGAAAGCAACTGTGGAGATTGGTGATGAGATTACCGATGATTTTGCGAAAACAAGTGGACATTAACCAAATATCAAATTTCTAATACGAGCACACGATTTGCTTTGAGGAACCGAAAATGAAGTCAATATTATTTTCTATTCGAAGAGAACATTCCCGGTGACTTTTACTACCCCAATAGTAGATGCATGGGGGAATCACAGCCCTTCTCATTCAGATCATGTGGACGAAAATTAAATATTTATCGAGAAATGTTGGCGAAAATTGCAACAACATGAACTGATGACCATTAATTAAAGATAACACACGTTTATGGACGAAAAGACACTGTAGCAGATTCAGATTTTAATTACGTCTTTATTCTCTTCTTCAGACAGAGGCACACTCCACTTTGCGCACCGTCACTCCTTGCGCCTCCCATGCCGATCCCGCGGCGTTGCATGTGACGGTGAATTTGACTTCAGACGGACCGGAGACGACGCCGTCATCGTTGACCTTAGAAGAAAGTTCTTACTCAGCAAATACTCCCATTACGAAAAGTTTGTTAAAAGAAAAACGAGAAGAATTAGTATGCCAAAGGGAGGAGAATTACAGACTAGATCATAAAAGATTCACCTCGATGTTCGCATCCTTGCCCTTGCACGTGAACGTTCTCACATCGCACTGCCCATCCGTGGTAATCACATCGCTCGCCATGGCATGGGCGCCCGCTCCAGTGGTTGTGACGGTGATAAGATGGGCTGAGCAGCAGTTGCATCCAGTGCAGGCTGTAATTATCAGGTACAAATACATCAAGCATGTTTGCCGATGTATGACACCACTGGGTAGGACGCACCGGTAAATCTGGATGTTAGATGTTAGAGATTGTTGAGCATTACTCTGATATCAAAGGGAAGTGAACGTATGATGATAACTCACGAAGTGGATTGCCATTAATCGAAATTATGGTGAGGATGACAAGCAGAGTGACGCTAGTCGTGTACATCGCTTAGGAGTTGAGGTGTATGAAGAAGAATGCGATGAGAGTGGGGGGGGGTCAGGATTATATAGACGAGTGCGACGTTTAAAAATATTCTGATCACGTCGAAAAGTGTATTTTTGAGCATCGCAGACCGCAAACATTGACCTTTAATCCTCTGAGTGGTCTAAGCCGCTTATGATAGACGGCGAGACGATCACGACTATGATACTGATAGGATGATATTATACGAAAAGCTCGAGTCCGTCTGTACACATTCAGGTCGACGATGTTTGAGGAATAATGTATTCAAAAAATAATTCTGCAGAGCTTTCTCTTGATTAGTTCCAGCTTTTCCTCAGTTCCTCGAAATACACGTTCCCAGAATCGCTGTTAGGCAGTGGTTCGATGGAATTCTCCATTCGTTTTCTTAGTCTGAAGTGCAAATTCCAGTTATTAATTAGAAAAACTTGATGATAAATGCACAGCATTCTCAGTAATTGGTATCTCTGGTTTGGGTGATGAAAATATTACCCCATTCTAGACAACAGTAAAATCGACTTCAGCCTCAACCGAGGATGATTTCGTAGTAACGAAATTAGCAGAAATGCCGAGGTTGTGGTGAAGCCCTAAATTATATTTAAATATTTTCACTTCGCCCCCCCACTGATTTTTTACCAAACCGTAAATAGATTGCAATGTGATGAATGGAAGAGGAAAGAGTAGCGGGATACAATCGTTATTTTCGTCGGCGCTAACACAGCTAACCACTATGACACTGTCGACAAGATTCTGAAAAATATGATAATTTTTTCGTCGATAAGTTTGTGCAAAATTTCACCTTTGCAAGAAACGTAATGAGATACGCTCGTCGCATGGAACTTGCCAAATCGCAAGCCTCTTTCACCTGATTATGAAATATTTTAAGACTAATATTATGAAAAAATACATGCCTGATACCGAGCATTCAATGAGCATTTACCGTATAATTCACGCAATCGCTTGTTACAGTATGTCACTGCCGCACGATTCATCTGAATCATTTACCACATTTTCCAATTCTAACTTACTATTAAAGAACACATTTCAAGAATTAAAAAGTCAACACAGAGGACGAGATGTAAATCAACTGAACGATTTGCCATTGCGATGCATTTAACGATAGAAAAATAACCTTCACCAAGCCAAACATGCACAAAGGCCATTGAGACAGATAGAGTGATAGAGAGAATAAGCCATAGTTTGTTTGATCCAGATAAATGATAAACGGCTGGATCAATGGATGAAATAATTCGCTCGAATGCGATTAGAATATCAAGACATTCGCATAATATTTGTGAACCGGATGTCATGCTTATGAAATAACTCCTAACTGCTGCAAACAATATTTGTGGTCGAGTTTTTTCAGACATCTCATTTACGCGGATCGTTTTTGTTGCTAGGGAAGGTAGAGGATGTAGTGTTTAGCATGAATATCGCGATAAAAATGAGAAACAAACTCATGTAGCTAGCACCCCATGCTGTTAGGAGAAACCTTCAAATACTATTATTGATGGTAGTAAACATCATGAACGCACTTGCAGTTTGGGTGAAGCTGCGTCAACTGAACAGCCACAATGAAGAACACCGATATGAGAAAATATATCAAAATTAGAAGTGAAGCGAGAATGTTCAAAAGAAAATAGGTAGTGAGGACTTCGATCATGTCAGGATATAATTCCAACTGAAAACAATATAATCGTCACGAATAAATGGCGTAGGTGTGTGACAGAACAAGCGACGTAAATAATGAAGGGGATGAAGGGAAATAATTGTCCGTGTTATAAAAAACCATGGAATGGGTTTACTATTCCGAAAAAAAGATTTTTTTAAATCCAAATTTATTGACGTTTATGCTGCAAACATAATTGATTCAAAACAACTGTTTTTCTTAAATAATAAAATTCCCTCGAAACTTATCGATAGAAATGAGGCGAGTGAAAACCATCCTCGAAATGAGTGGAGAGAATGAGAGGGAGAGAATCCCCTCAAACGCAACCGTCTAGATGATTTCTCTCCCAGAAAAAAATGTTCGCACTGTTCGCAGTATAACAGTCTCTCATTCTGTGAAAATATAATAAGCAAAAAGGGATACCGAATATTCCCATTGTTTTCGATGTGCATGTGCATTAGTTTGTAGGGAGATTTTTGTTTTGTATTTGTACAATAATATTACCTACATGGCTCTTTTTCAACAGCATATATTTATCTAGGCCCAGGCAGTAGTGAACGTTGCCACTTCGCTGATCGTATTTCGTCTGTGGCCATACATGCTTCTACTAGAACGCCCGAACAGGGCTCCAAATCTGGTCCATGCAGCAGTGATCACTCCTTGAACGTACTGCAATGGATGCAATGTTAGCAATATCAATCACGTGCCTCAACAGAGAGATGTCTAGCATTGGCTGTGATTATTCAAACAGGGCTTCATAGCCCAAAACGATCTCAGTCAGTGCTGTGCACGAATGATGATAGATAAGGTCGAGAATGCAAAATTCAATATTCGTATCCATTACCTTGCGATGAACGGGGTTCTTCAGCAGGAAAACGAGCGAATTCAGCGTGGGATTGAGGCAGAACAGCAGCTGAAATTGAGTAGTCTGATGTATCGCATAGTAGACTCGTCATTCATCGTAATTTTAAGTAACGATAGGAGCACGAGGAATGAAAAGTCTAATGGATCTTCCCGGGATTCGTACTTACAAGAATGCCGGATCTCATCGGTGCGAAAATGGCTCCGGGAATCGACGATGTATCGATAAATGTGAACAAGCACAAAATGATAATGGGGAAAAGAAAAACAAATGACGTGTTGAGCAACTGCAAAAATTACATTTATCCTTAATCCCCAGAGCTTTTTCATTCAATGTGCTCTTTCACAATGTTGCAGAGAGAATGCGCGACAAGAATAGACGCCACTTTGATGGGTTAAAACCTGCGATGACAGCACAGCGAATATTCTTCTAGTCATGTCGTCCGTGTGGCGCGTTAGACGTTGCTGGAAAACTTGTAATTTATACTTTCGATAAACGTTAGTTCGCACATGCCGGACTTTATTGACGAGGGCGATCGATTGCGTCATCAACGTGAACATCAATGGCGATAGAAATGCAGCTGCGACGCCAATCGATACTAGAGCTGACCCAAGAAATGGTTGATTTGAGGACGAAAGAAGGGAATTACCGTAGCGGAAGTATTGCGCGTGACCCGGCTGCCCAAACATGAACACTGTTCCTCCTCTCTTCAGTAGCCATTGAATTTCAGGCTCCTGAAAACGGCCATGTAACATAATTCTGAAGAAAATCTATGGCATGAGACATTCGCGTTCGAATAAAATGCACTTATTCATTCTAGTGCAGATAGTGTGTTTCGGTGAGCAGCGAACATAGGAACAACAACATTACGCACCTTCATTATTTCCTGGGCATCATCCGAATCTCGTGCGAACAACGCCCAATCTACGACAATTGACAGCAGGACTGCAACGACGCCAGATAAGATCGCCACTTGCCATCTGTGAATGAACATTAAATTCTGTTTGATATCGACCAATACGGCTAGGAACATTTGGTATTAGTACTGACGCATTATGTTCAATATTTATTGATCCAGTGATGGAGACTGTTTTCACTCTACTAAGTATTCCTAATCGAACGTTACCTCAGATTCATCGGATGTTTATTGTTCATTCGAACGAAAGATTGGTGCAATCGGAGCACGAGAAATGTGAACGGCATTATCTCAAGTACGATGAAGAACACGAAGAGTGTCTAAAAGTGTACATTGGAGCGATGATTCAAAATTATCTCACAATAAGCAAAGATTTGGGCAAACCGAATCGACAGATTGGACCGTCGCAATAAATGGCGTCATATGGAAAGATGAAGTATGGTCGAAACGCTGGAGACATGTACCATTCATTGAGCACAAAACTCGCCTGAACAATCAGTGTGAACTAATAAATTAACGGCAAACCTTACGGTATTCCAAATGTAGCCGTATTTGATGTCCCGAGACATTGATTTACTCTTGAACAATAGAAAGTAGACAACGACGGGATGGATTGTTGTTGCGGAAATGAGAGCCAGGTAAATTTGGAATCTGGAATATTCACAACATTCACCGCCAGTTGCAAAGCTATGAACCTATTTGTGAAATCAAGAAAGAAATTTCTATCGAGATCGAATCCGAAATGTAGCGATTCATTTGCTACTGGCATGAACGGAATGTGTGAGAATGTGAAATGGATACACTCGAACCGAAAACTGAACATCTAGCGCACAATTATCCCGAGGTTCAGAGATAAATACTGCGTTAGTCTAGCATTTAGAGTGGATAAAACAGTGTTATTTTTCGAAATCTTTGAGCGATAATTTTAGTCGGAAGCTACATGTATGACAATGTTTGGACAACTCCACACAAATTCCGCGCTCATTAACTGAACAAATCAATGATATCTTAGGAATTTGCCGATGAGAAAAAAGAGAAGGATGGAGGGTAAGATAAACCAGTAAATCAGCCAAGCCCCGAAGTCGAATTAGAAATATTTGACATGTATCGCTGTTGTACTGTGCGAGCAATGTGGATGAAGAGAATGCCGAGTTCCAGTGTCATATTGTATGTCCGGAAATTCAGTATTGAAATTATTGAAAAGAATTGAAAATTCTGCTCATTCAGAGTGATTATTTGTACAGTGGTGTTTGAAAGCGTTGTAGTGATAAACAACTTTTAAGTATTAAAATATCATTGATCTAATGCTTGAATCTCTAAAGACAATGTTATTGGAAACTCATGAATATTGCCGAAAGCAGCAGGTGTAGTAGCATATCGAAGAATAATGTTTATGTTCGGCGTCGATATTATTTTAGGTGCAGCTCTTTTTGCTAGCTTTATTCCATTATTTCTGGTCGCTTGACAACGAATCTTATAATATTTGATAAGAATACTTGATTCTGAAATTCGCAGCAGCTTTTGTTGTTTCCGATCCTGAGAACCAATCATTGAATCTGTATTTGGTTTGAATAACAAGGAGCATAACTACTAACAATCGCATTATTGTTTGCTGGCTTAGTAACTTCCCGAGCTCAGATTGCTCACATACAATGGCAATCAGTCCATGGGCGGCTAGCGCAATGATTATTGACCCATCGAAGGTCTTTTTATCAATATTATTTTTATTTTTATCAATATTATTTTCGAAATATTGCATTCTTCAGCCATCGCCGGGATCGTGCTACAATAAATCTCGCGCTTTTCATACTCCTCTACCAAAGGAAAATTGCGAGAAACGGTTTACAATATTACGTTATTCCAGTTCGACAACTACTGGTTTCCCCGATACATGGGTCGGCCAGCGGTCCTCCCTCCTGTTCCTCCGCCCAAGTTTACCTATTTCTCCTTCAGCCTCAAATACTTGTTGATTTTCTATTCCGTACTCTGGTTTGGATTCGCTGTTTCCCTTATTGCTCTCGTTTTTGAAATCATTTGGTTCAGAAGACAGTCAGCAATTGTGGCATTGAATTCAAATCTAATTCGATTGCGCTTTTCTGTTTGAAAATATTGTGATGTTATGCACATTATGTTGTGTGAGTAATTATACATTTATAAACTTGTATAAACTGACTAATACAAATACAATACAAATTGTTGAATCGAATTGTGTAGACAGATGCAATTCAATGGAAAGGAATGCATTCCTCGCATATGTAAGTGAATGAGAATCACTCGCGGATTCATCACCGATCACTGCTTAGATCTCGTCAGCCAATTATCCTCCTGCGGCTTCCTATCAGCATCCGTGGCAATGAGAATGTTGATGAGTGTCGGACGAGCCGCCTCCTTCTCAGCCTGACAATTCATTACGTGCCAATTCATTACATTACAATTCACTTCATATTAATTTCTATCCTGACACATCTATCCTGTTCACACTCTGACCATACCTAGAAGATTCAAGGTCATATTTATTTGCAATGCAATACGCTAGTCTGATTGTACATAGGATAGGTAAGGAGAAAATCGAAATGCGCGCTTCAATTGCTCTAACAAAGGAGGACGAATTGGCGTCGTTATTAATGAAGTGAATGGCCCTGGTGAGTCACTCTTATTGAAGACTACAGAGGGGGAAGAGCGAAATCGCATCTTCATTTTCTTCTCCTGCTAGTTGCTCACCTTTTCAAGAGCATTGCTGATCTCATCCTTCGTCCTAACCATCCATCCTCTGCCGCCCAACGCCTCGCACATCTTGTCATAGCGGCACTCAGGAGAGAGTGAGAGGACGGGAAGACTGAAATTTAATATTTTGTAGATGCATCACTTGAAAATGCATTTCGAGAAGCACATACATCTGCGTTAGATCTCCCTCCAGCTCCCTCTGATCCTCCGCGCGTAGTCCGCGATAGATGCCGTTGTTGTTGAAGACCACGGTCGTCACGGGGAGACGGTATCTTCAAGTTTAATTGTTTCAAGATCGATAAAAACAAAAAAAAGTCCCCCCCCCCTATTTCTTGTGTACGACGACAGTTTCGACTATTTGAATAATTTGGAGTGCACCTCTCCTAGTTATACGTCATTTGCACAGAGGTCACGTGTGAAATGAATAAACGATTTCATTATCCTGAAATCCCAAGTGCTAACCTCGCAATGGTCTCCAGTTCCATGCCGGAGAAGCCGAATGCCGAGTCGCCTTGCACGAGCAGCACGCGCGTCTCAAAAATATGGTTGTAAATTTATAGGAGAACAAAGGAAATTGAAGGGGACCTGCGGTGAGCGGTCCCTGCAGTAGATGGCCGCGGCCAGCGCGTAGCCCGCGCCGACGCCCATCGTGCCTGAAATGACTTTGTTCTCATCAAGAAATTAGCAGTTTACACATTTTTTTTTGCAGAAGCCGAATCAATCGAGAAAATGTTTGTAATTAATCTTTTCTTTGCTCACCAAACGTGCCCGCATCGAGTCTCCTTCTCGGTCGCACACTCTGCATCATCGTCCGTCCGATGTCCATCGTATTGGCGCCCTCGTTGACCACGAGCACGTCCTTTCCCTCCATCCACTTGGCGATCTGTCGAATAGTAGTATCGAAAATGAGCAACCATCTCTTCATTGCTCACATTATTGACTTTCGCCACTTTGACGAATTAAAATTAAAATATCATGGGCATCGCACTGACCGGCTGATACGCAGCAAAGTAGTTGAGCGGCATATGATTGTCCGCGGCCATTCCCTCGACAGTTCGCCGATTCTTGTCAGCGTTATCGACGAGACTGCGCATCCACTCGCACTTGCCGTCGAAGGTCCAATCGGCGCACTCGCGGGATAACTGCAATGACCCAGATTTCCATCTCCAAATTGCTTGAGTTGTGCATATTTTAGTGCAACTCACCAGCTCAAGTGTTTCACCGATATCACCAAGTAGACCAATCGACGTCTTCACACTCTGATGAAACTCCTCCGGGCACAGGTCGACTTGGATTATCCTGGAAACATTCTTCTTTGAATTCCAATTGGTCCAATAACTGTTTGCACCAATAACCATACTTGCAGTCCTTGTTGAATCGCGGTGGCATTCCGTAGTGCAGCATCCAGTTCAGCCTTGCACCAACGAGGAAGATGACGTCCGCGTTGCGGAGGGCGAACGATCGGGCGGCGTTCACGTTACTAAAGTATATTTATCTTCCTGAACGAGCTTCCAAACTATTTTTTGTATTAAAATTTTCTGGAACGATAGTATTGGAAATGAAAGAAAAAGCTCACTTGGGATAGATATCGCTGACGACGCCCTTGCCGCCTGGTGTGGGCAGCCAGGGCAGACGGGAGCGCGTGAGGAAGCGCTCGGTCATCAACGATCCACGCTCGGACCACGCGGCGCCTAATTGGTTACTACGATTTCTACCCAAAGTAATACGGAAAAAGAAAGAATACTGCTGGAATACGGTACGGATTACCCTTGCCAATGATGACTAGCGGTCTCTTGGCTGCTTTCAGCATCGACATAGCATCGACGATGAAGGATGGAGGAGGTACCGTAACAGGAGCATAGAGCGGGATCCGGTCGACCACTCTGGAAATAGATCGAAGCTGCTTCTCCGAAATATAATAATTCGGAGCAACTTCTCTGGAAATTGAGCAACATTATTGTTCCTAATCGACACTGAATTCATGGCTAAAAACTAACGGTATCGTGCTCTCATCGCAAGTGTCCAGCACGATGTTACCGGGAAGATCGAGATAGACCGCACCCGGTCGACCGTACATTGCACATCGAACTGCCTAAAGAATAATATTATTCTGAATAGATAGTCATGTGTGAATTATGGAAAGTGTACAGAGGACAGTACTGCATACCTTCTGCACGAGCCAGGGTATGGATTGTAGCGAAGCAATCTGTGCAGCGAACTTGCACGCGTTCCTTGCACTCTCTACCTGCGCCCACTCCTGGAAGCCGCCCCGACCGTCCTGAGAAGGATTACGGCATGATCACGCTAAATGAAAGTGCAACGTCGGGAAAAGCTGCTGATGCGAGATGGAGAAAATCGGTATGCAGACTTCTGCATATTCTGAATCTGCGTCGCGGTGAGTACGGCGGGTCACGCACCTGATCTTTGTCGGACGATCCCCCAATACAGATGACCGGCCAGCAGTTGACGGTCGCATTGGCGAGTCCGCCAATGGTGTGCAGCAGGCCCGGACCAGAGACGACCAGGCAGACTGCGGGTCTGGAAATATTGAACCTTTCATAAATTCTTAGTCAGTTAATTCTAGACGGTCACGTCCACACCTGCCCACGACAGCGGCGATTCCCTATTTGATAATAAGCCCTACGTGATCAAAAAGGGCCTCCGAGTGGACAAAAACAAAAAAAATCCTCTGAACACATTTGGTTACATCTCTTCTTTCAAACCGAACGTATTGCCATTCCATTGCACCCACGTGTGCCTACATGGACAACACGCGATTGATTGCGAGAGAATGTTTTTTGGTGCAGAGGTCGCTGTGCCACCTTTCGAGAGGCGCGCCACAAATAACAACCCAATCCGCGCGCGTGATGTTGTTATTATTCACAATCAGGAAAGAAAAGAGAGCTCACTTTCTGGTGAGATATCCCATCGCTTGAGCCGCGTAGCATGCCTGCAATAGTATAAAGCTTAGAAAATCATTGAGAGTCAAAAAAATCGTTCAGATGAAATACAATTATTTCGAAAATGTTGTCAAGTACGGTTGTCAAGGCGTAGAAATTATCCATTCTGAATGCTCCTTCCTCATTCTGACCAAGGAGGTGCACGAAATGAAGAAACAGAGTATATCTCACCGCCTGCTCATTTCTACATGCTATAAATTTCAATCCCTGCGCCTGGGCTGCCATGCCCACTTCGATAATGGGAAAGCCGACAACACCGAAGACATACTCGACGCCCTGTAATGATCGGATTCACAATGAAGACATCACCTACCACGCGTACGCAACTCGGGCGGTTAAAGTCTCGCAGCGGTCATTGTTCTTCTCAGGTTAGGTAACCGTTGTTACTAGACGATGGGATGGCTAGCCTGCCTTGCGAAGATAATGCCTAACACCTTTAGCTCGAAATAAGAGTCTCTCCATTCTTCCCACAATCTCCCCTTTTCGAAAGATGAGATAGAAATCAAAAGATCCTTTTTTGAACCCCGGTGATATCTCTTCGTTGTTGTTCAGCTGTCTAGTCATATGACAGACACCTTTTTATAGTTACCTTGAACGACATCATAGTACAGTTTCTTAGAAACTGTACTATGATAACACCCTACCGTAACTGGAATTGAATCCACAAAGTGTGCATTATAAAAGCTCGAACCTGGCTCTTGAGCGCCTTAATGATGATTGTTGCGCCGTCCATTCTCCAAAGAATGTCGAATGAGAAAATATTCTACTCCTTCCTCTCTCGCTGGCAATGTAGTTAGTATTTGATAAGGGAACAACATTTGTGCGTTCCCTCCATCAGGTCAAACTACGATTGCCCACAGATTTTGGTTGTATATTGGTGACTGGCAACATCGCAGACAGCATTTCGACCACCGATACTATAAATTAATTAATGCAAACAGTAGGTGACTCCACTACAATTGAATCGGTGCAACGATGGCGCTTTACCACTCAATTTTTAAAAATCGGTCATGATTTCGATAAGTTATAATACCTTTGTCGACTTATTTGAATACTCTGTTTGATAAATATTCCCGTATCCATTGCACCTTGTGGGAAATCTTATTCCCTTCGAGCTTTCCGTTTCTCACGACGTGTTTTGATTCTCACGATTTGTGTAGGTAGTGAAAATAGATTGCGCCAAAACATAAGCGATCATCAACCGATTTAGAAAAGGCATTCAGAACTTCCATCTTTCAACGAAACGTTTTCTCCGAAATACAGTGACGTTTCTTGATGACTTCTTTTTGAGACTTCTCGACATCGAGTAAGATTCATCAGTTGCATTTCACTGTCCCTTGACCATGTCATAACTTCCTCCACACTCTTTGAACCTCATCGTATTTCTCTATCTCTCGAGGATAATTAGCAAGCTTGTTAGCTGCTCCTGCGTATCTATATATATTCTCCATTCAACGAGCAAGCAAATATCAGAAAGTTGACCGGTTCTGCGTAATGATGCTCCGATTCTCAATGCCCCTCCTGCTAACCGTTTTCTTCCACATTCTTCACGCTAGAAACATTTATACTGGGTAGGTTCATCTCATTCATTTCAAACAAGTTTTACAAGTAACTGTGATAAAGTAATGTTTGACCGTTGACGGCTTCATTCTGTCAGTCATATTTTCAATAAGAAAGGGTTTAATCTTGCACAACTTGCATTTATTCAGAAATGAGGACCGATCGGGCCGAGTCATTTCGGTGTACGACCGCAACTGTTTCTTCTCTCCGATAGGATGCCACTTTTTGCTTGGCCGAAGGGTCAGTATTCGAGATATCGGAAAATTAAGGAAATTGTCGCATCACTTTTTAATGCTCATAGAAGAGAGAAAAGGGTACAAATAAAGCCATCAATATTTCGAACTTTTAAAAGTTGGGCTTACCTACTAAAATCTGCCCGTTTTAGGCGATGCCATTCATCACACCGAGCGAGGCTGAGGAGCATGAACAACCTCAACGAATAGTTCTCAAGAAGCAACAATCAGACGCAATTATCAGCCCCGAGCACTTTCTGACAACCGTCCATGGATATTTTGGTCGATAAAGTAGCTCAGCTTACTGATTGTACCGTAAAAATGTTCAGAACAGGAAAATCAATTTCATGATAGGAGATGACTGCAGATTGCAATGGTACAGTGAACCACAATTTTTGCTTTTTTACAATCCAAAATATCATAATCAATTTTCTTTATTTATTTGTAACATTTCGGGTGAATGGCGTAATGTACGATAATTCGATTTGGAAATGGTAGTTTGTAAAACTGTTCGGAGGAATACAGAACCCTCGACGCCCTGCATTTATCATGGATCCTTTTCTTCATACTTTCTGGAGAAGTCCGCCTTCTTCCCGACTTTATAATTCAATTTATTTCAATTGTTTACACACCAGGTTAAAGGGAAATATAAAAGCATTAATCCTCGATAGGTTGTGGTCCGTACTCGTGGTGGCGATTCCAGCATAATGGAAAAAAATAAGCGACCATTTATGGCAACATTGACACTGTCATCCGTATCATCATTGAATGTGCTGAGGTACAAGGGAAACCAACAGCATACGCGCTAAAAATACATGAAAAATATAATTTTCAGGTGTCGCAACGTCAGAATAGAATCTACTATGTATGAAGCACAGATGTTTGCGTGTTTGTTCACTTTTGCGAAAGTCGCGTATGCAGAACATAGAACTGTAAACATAGTCAAAGGGGGGCTCTTTCTGGCTTGTAAAAATGGAAGGCAAACACTGCTGGCCACGTCCAAGGCTCTGGCAAAATCGGCAAGTTTGTTCAATGATGGAGCTTCTTGTACCACCCACTAAATAATAGCTGGTCTTTATTTCGCTATTTCCTGGTCAGCCCTTTCTAGGAATGTTCCACGTGAAAGTATTTCAGTGTCCACTGCATCGTGTGACTGGGAAAAATCATTTTCTCAAGGTGTCTAACGCTTTGAGTAGGCGTGAAATCGACTACGTCCATAAACCGATTTAGAAAAGGCAACCAGACCTTCGATCTGTTTCCACGGAACGCTTTACCGAAATCTAAATTGTGGATTCCGTGTTTTTTCACGATTTTGCTTTCATACTCTTCTATCTGCAACAGTGCCATTTCGAAGATTCTTCGCGTTTCATACGGTTCTTTCATAGCTTAATCACTTTCTCATTTCAACTAACGATCTGTATTTTTTTTTGCAAATCCTTGATTGTTTTCGTCTAAGCAAACACCTCATCAATTTCTGCTCATCTGTTCGTTGGCCATTCCACAACTTCCAAGCTACTCTTGGATCGTCATTTTTCCTCTTTATCTCTAGAGAATACTTAGCAAGCTAGCTTGCAGCTGCAGTGTGTCTATATATTCTTCAATCTGCACAATCAACGCGTCTGCAATCAGCAATTTGCCCGGTTCAGTACGGTAAAGATGCTACGTAGCTGCATGTTGCTCCTGCTAACTATTTTCGTGCACATTCTCCACGCACGCTACGTGTACAAAGCGTAAGTTCAGCGTACTCAAGTCCAGTCTTAGTCAAGTCTTAGTCAAGTCTTACCCAAGTCTTAGGCTGTAATAATCAAGATTCTCCCTTGCTCTCTTTCGGCTGAGAATGGATTGACGAATGCTTCTCTCTGTGAGCGCTCTTTTGTAATCTCTATTTTTTCAGAAATGAGGACCGATCGGGCCGCGTCATTTCGGTGTACGATCGCAATTGCTTCTTCTCCCCGATAGGATGCCATTTCTTGCTTGGCCGGAAGGTAAGTCCTAGAGTTCGAAATACGGGTATTTGTCACTTGATCGTAGAGTGGGAAAAGGTGCAAATTAAAGAGATTCTTTCTCGTAGTCAGGCTTTAGCCTTTTCCGACAGATTCTAAAAATACATGTAAACTATTTCAGGCGATGCCATTCATTACCCCGATTGAAGTGAAAGAGCAGGAGAGACTTCATCGAGTCATTAACTCGAAACAGCAAACAACCGCAATGATTGGCCCCGAGCACTTTCTGACAACTGTTAATGGATATTTTTAACGGATAAAGCAACTGTTTCAGAAAATTGATAATATGAGACGAATCACGAGAGAATCGACCACCCAGTGGCGGTATACAAAACATATGTCCGATCCTGCCCAAAAGTATATGGCAAGTACTTTTTACAATGCTCTTTCAAACTGCGCTTCGGAAATTTGAATATCGATTTTTATTTTCGAGTTACGGTAGATCAAAGATCAACCACTGACTCATTTTTCATGAAATACGCCTCACTAAAACAATCATAACTCGCTTCAAAATAAACATTTTCACTCATTCTAAGTTGTGTTAGATAGAGGGAAGCTCGTGCAACATTTCTCAGAAGAAAAAGTCATTCCTGGTAGGTGCGCTCATGCGAAGCGGTCGGATGACCGAAAAAATTGTGTAACTATGGGGATACCGATTTCCCCAAAAAGC
>LS488619.1:568141-595589 GCA_900490705.1 Pristionchus arcanus | reverse complement strand
GGCTTAAAAATTACCCAGAGGGATCACACAAATAATCCACTTATAGAGAGGGATTTAATTTTATTCCATTTTGCCTTCCCAGACGCTCAAATGAGCCAAAAAGGTGTCATTGGAGCGTTTTCTTGCCTATTCCATGTACTATCTACGTAATCTCTAGTTCAAAATAGTTCAAATAGTATTGCCAGCTGTTCTTACGAATATTTATTGACATTGGAATCGATTCCGAAATGGTCATTTTTTTGACCCATGACCCGGGGTTCATGCTCCAAAAGTGATTCATGACCATGAACCCCGGGTCATGGTCTGAAATGGACCGAAAAAAGTCATGATGGAGGAACTTCAAGTACTATACGTCAATGTATGCTACAATAGCCCAGTATTATATTGTAGCCGAAATCACCGTAATACAGGTCTCGCAAACAGGATTTATTCGAAATTTTGATTATAAAGCCAGTTCTCGATTCCTCAACTGGCGTATTACGGTGATTTCGGCTACAATATAATACTGGGCTACTGTAGCATACATTGACGTATAGTACTTGAAGTTCCTCCATCATGACTTTTTCGGTCCATTTCAGACCATGACCCGGTGTTCATGGTCATGAATCACTTTTGGAGCATGAACCCCGGGTCATGGGTCAAAAAAATGACCATTTCGGAATCGATTCCAATGTCAATAAATATTCGTAAGAACAGCTGGCAATACTATTTGAACTATTTTGAACTAGAGATTACGTAGATAGTACATGGAATAGGCAAGAAAACGCTCCAATGACACCTTTTTGGCTCATTTGAGCGTCTGGGAAGGCAAAATGGAATAAAATTAAATCCCTCTCTATAAGTGGATTATTTGTGTGATCCCTCTGGGTAATTTTTAAGCCGTGTGAGAGCGTGCGTTATTGCTTTATAAAAAAATTTTGGCCGAAAATACGAAAAAGTTGATGGTGAAACCAAGTTTCCAGTGAGATTAAATTAAATCAAGATGGCTTATTTTTGGTTTCTAGTCATGCCTAGTACAATGCAAAAACAATTTTGAGTCTAGCTTGTCTCGTTCAAAACTTATGATTTTACGGTTTTTCGCATTTGGGCCTAAATTTTTCCATAATGGAATGCTTGAATTTGGATTCCAATTATACCATGCACTATACACGGTCAAGGGGTACTTATGTATAGAATATGGGTCTGTGCTTTTCATTCCGAGGGCAACGTGGCCAAGGAGTGGTCGAAAATTACCGATCCGCTCTCTTAAGACAGAGCCAAAGTTTCTTCAGGGCACAGGCAAAATCAAGATGCGCGGTGCAAAAGGAAGGGAGTTTGTCAAGACGCAGGGAAGATGGGAAGGGACGGGAGAGGAGCGAAAAACTCTCGAGCCTGTCACTCTCACCCTCTTCCTTTGTCGAGGCTCTTCCCACCGTACTTTCCCCTGATCGCACAGGGGAAGAGCCTCTCCGAATTTGGAGTTTACGCCTTCTTTAATGAGTATGATTTGCAGCTTTCTGTGAGAATCGTCATCATTGTGGACGGACTTGGCGTTTTATAGTGGTTGATTTAAATGATATTAAAATATAATTGTTGAATGCTCATAATGGTAAGGAGTGTGGATTGAAATATTCTTAGCAAACGTTCAGGTAATGTCCTTCATCTCTCTGGCTTCTCCATTGATCAATTTGCTCTATCCAACCCCATACGGAAAGTTAATAAACTCAGCATTTCTTGGAAAACAATCTTGTGTTTCCAATACAAATTCAGACGTGATTTCTTGATAAAAATATTGGATTTGTTGCGTCCGCACTAGGGTTGATCATTCGGCTCTCGGAATGGCCGACAAAATAATTCAATTATCTCCACCATTCCGGAACGAGAGTCGAACAAAGGATTTCTCATTGTTCGCATCGACTCTCGTTCCGGAATGGCCTTTGTTCGTTTTTAATCCGTTCCGGAATGAGACGATAATTGAATTAAAAGTTCGGATTTTCCGAATTCCGTTCCGTTTCGTCAACCCTAGTCCGCACTGTGCTTCACAATATGTCATTGCGCGGATTCCATGGGAATCGACGGTGAGGGTTCAACTTCGGCCGTTGTGCTCCTTGACAGAATATTTCCATAGCCGATTATGCGAAGCAGAAATCTGAATAGCAAACAAAACTTGAAGTCGGGTTGGTCTGGTCTAACCTTCGGTAGGGTCGAATGCAAGAGAAATTGAGCACAGGTGCGAATGCTGGCAGCAAGTTGACAATCTGAACAACTATAATTGTCATTCTTCTTTTTTATTATTTCTGGTTTTTTTTGAGCTTCCAAACATCTTGCCAGCACGAGTAAAGATGGGAATAGAAAGAGCAGCAATCACGGGGCTTTGCTCTTTCTCTTTCCAACTCTCTTTCCTTCTTTGCTCTTTCCAACTGACCGCGCAAGGCAGAACTTCGGTCAGCGGATGATCGGTGATGCCCAGAAGATGTGCCATGAATATGCCGCAGCCCAGACCCATCAGCGTTGTCAGGGAGAGTTGGAAGTTGAGTGTCTGCATAGCAAAAATAACGGATTTTAAAAAAATGTGGCTTACTCTAATGAGCATCCGATGCATGGCTAGCGTTGCCGGGCTCATGTAATTCTGCAAAAAAATCATGACGTGTTTCTTCGAACAGCTAACAAGTGCGCTTCCAAATAGTCGACAATAATTTCCTATGGGATTTTCGTTATTGTTGAGGAAGTGAAACATTATTTTCCGGTGTTGTTCGATAGATGCCGAATGGAGTAGATTAAACGTGCCTGACTCGCAGCAAGTGTGCGCACGGTGAGATGTCGCAATACGAAAGTGGCAATGAAGACTATGGGCGATGAGGTGATAATGAGCGCCGCAGCAACGATGGACCACACAGTGTGGAACTGAATCGAGGCCGAAGCTAAAATTAGTATTTCAATATATAATCCGATACGTTGATCCCACCGAGTTGGCATCCTGTTTGTTCAATAGATCGGACAACATTTAGAGCAGTGCAATCGTTCTCTTGCAACAAACTAAACAGACCCACGCCAACGGCGACACTGACGAGATGAATGCAGACAGAGATAATGATGACAGTCTTCAACGAACAATTATGATGAGAATTCTGATATTACATTCTCAACAGTCAAAATGCACAACATTCCCAGCACTGAGCTGGGAAAGTCGGCTCTGTACGGAAACGGGGGTCCCAAAGGAAAACGGGGGTCCCATCAGAAAACGAGGGTCCCAAGATAAAACGGGGGTCCCATTAGAAAACGGGGGTCCCATCAGAAAACGGGGGTCCCATTGGAAAAACTATGTCCCAAAAAACTTGTGTACAGTTGTATCATTATGCATTGCTGATGTTGCCTATTCGGCTGCCTTTTTTACTGTGATACTAATGTCCTGCTTGACTCAATAACCGCATAAAAACGATATTTGCAACTTCAAAGGAATATTAATTTCGATGCAATAAAAAATTTTCATTCAAATGTCGAGGCCTCTCGTACAATAATTAGGCGAGAAAAACGTCAAAAAAGCGCTATGGTGAACTGTCTTAGCAAGTATACACAGAAAAAATAATACACTTTTATGGGGCTCATCTTGGGATGAGACCTAAGTAAATTGATGGGACCCCCGTTTTCTGATGGGACCCCCGTTTTCTGTTGGGACCCCCGTTTTATCTTGGGACCCCCGTTTTCTGATAGGACCCCCGTTTTATCTTGGGACCCCCGTTTTCTTATGGGACCCCCGTTTCCGTACAGAGCCGGAAAGTCAAAACGAAAGCAAAATCTTTCTAAAAGTATCACCGTTGATCGTAGCGAAATCTTTCGCACGGATAATAGCCTGAATGCGAAGGCAAAGCAGAGAAAATAGTTTGACGTCATCCACATCTGGTTTTCGGTCACTGAATTATTATTTTTCGTTAACTTATTTTGAGCAGTTTTTTAAAGATTATTATTATTATTATAATTTTGTATTACCATGGCTGATCCAACATGGAAGCCGGCCCGCATATTTGCAAGGTCCATCGAAATTGAGGTACGTTGTCGCTGTGGCAGGCGATGAGAAAAGTCTGAAAGTTAAATAAATATTCAAAACACCATTTTTTTTGCAATATATTTTCCTGCATATCAGACAAACATTTACAACATATTCACCTCGTTACGGAGAGTGCGGAGGCGATCGATGCAACTAAATCCACAGCAGCCGTGTTTAAAAGAATTGTAGAATAGATGCGAAAAGAAATCGCACTCCTCCAATGGAAAGTTAGAAAAATAACGGGAAAAAACAGAACTTGGTTTTGATAGCCACCAGCAGCATCGCATTTGCGATCACTCCAAAAGCACTGACGCTGGAGATAAAAACCTGCGCGAATCGATCGTATTCGTCGGACATAATTGGCGGTGAGAATACGGCTGAAATCTCACTTTTTCAGAGGAAATGGGAGTGTGTGCGCGCACTGGCGTCTCCTGGGAAGCAAAGTTGTTAGTGAGGTTAACTGCACTTGGTCAAACAAGAAACGGAAGGCGCGATGATTCAACGACGTTGATACGGCGAATGAAGATTTCAAGAGCTGCTCGAGTGGAGCAAAGTGATGTCGTCGTCTGCTCATTATCTCTGTCTATGTTATGTATCATTTTCGTCTCTTCACGCTTCCGTTGCTTCAGCCTTGCTCATCAATATTTTTTAAAGAGATTACACAGACTAATAAGACTTGTAAGTAATCTTTATCCGTACATATTGGTCATGGTTATGTTACTGGAGATCAGTTTTGTCTCACGCCTTCCGAGAATAGAAAGAAGAAACCTGAGAACAGTAATTATATGAAAAATTAAATATATGAAATGTGCAAAAAAAGCAACATCCGGTACGGCCGAATGCATAGCAAATTCAGCACAGGAGCTATTGCAGGTAGGAGATTGATGATCTGATTTATTATATTATCTCACAGGGATTTCATATTTATCATAAAACGCACAGCACATGGTAGCACTTCCACTAGCGGATGTTCGCTGATGTTCGCTGATGAACAGATTATAAAAATGGCACAGCCAATGCCTTGAATGGTAGATAGAGCGAGTTGAAAATTGAGGGTCTGAAAAACTCAACAATGTCTAATAACAACTCACGTAATTCCGAACAAAATTAAAAGTTTTCCAAAGCCCCACTTACTCTAACGAACATTCGGTGCAAATCGAGCGTTGTAAAGGTAAAAGGTAAAGGTGTATCCACGTCAAGCGATTTTGCAGTCGTAAGACAACGCTAGGTGGGACCCGCCGGTAAAGCCAGCTGTTAGACGGACTACAATACCCTGCGGTCCAACGCTTCTAGGGTAGGTTACCTTTCGCAACCGAAGTCACTACCAATTCACCGACCCCGGAGGGATAGAGGGCTTGGTTGGCCTCGGCGGGGATTGAACTCGGTGCCCTTCGAATGTTGTAGGGCTCATCTGAATGGTTGTCTCATCTCCTTTTTTCTTGCATGAACGAGATATGCTACCTGCATCGCTCTCATCGTTCCAAGTGTCCGTAGCGTCAGATGACGCAACACGATAGTAGCGGCGAATGCAATGGCAGAAGAAGAGAGAATGAAGGCGGCATCAATGATGGACCACAACTTGGTGAACTGCATTGCGGCTGAACATTGTTTATTTTATGGCCTTGCAGAGTTTGTTGTGGTTTACCAAACTCGTACAGCTCAAACTGATCAGGATGATATGCGTTTCCTGCTGCCATCACTTCTTCTATCGTGCAATCATTGCTGTAGAAGATGTGTAGAAGCGCAAGAGCAATGGCGGCACTGAAGGATTGGATGGCCCAGGAAATGCGAATCACTCTGCAATGATTTGATATGTTCACTGTGCAATTCATGCCACACAGAACTTACTGCCAGCACAAGCGATAGCTGCCGCACTGAGAATAGTCGGTAAACGAATGCAAAGCAGAGAAAGTAGGTTGACGTCATCCACATCTGATTGCCGATAATTATTAGTATTTTTTTCAATTTTTGTGTAATTTGATTCTTACCATGGCTCATCCAACACGGTATTCTTCCTGCGTAAGTGCAAATTCCAGTGAAAATAAGTTAAGTCGTGGCTGTTTCGGGTAAAGAAAGGAGTCTGAAATTTTGGAACAAATCGATATTGCTCTCTTGAGATGATTCACCGCGTCACTGAAAAGATTGCAGTGATCAAGTCCACTGACGTGGTATGTCTCAGAATGATAGAGTAATTTCGAAAAGCAGTGGTTGTTCTAAAGAAATATGTGAACGACATCTCTGAGAAATTAAACCTGGTTTTTATGGCGACAAGTAGCAGTAGATTGGAAATTGCTCCAACAATACTGACACAAACCGTGAAACATTGGCCAAATCGATCGTATGCGTCAAGCATTATAAAATCGAGAAAGCTAACGAGGTACGCTCATCGAAAAATTCCCATCGAAAATTTATGCCGAACTCACTTCGGCCTCTTGGGAAATAAACGATACCCAAAGACCGCTCGAAAGTCTTGTCAACGAATATTCTATCGCATACAATCAATTCAAATAGAATCGCAAACATAATAGTGTATTTATTATGCGTGTTGTCAGTCTTTGCACAATATCTTCGGCCTTGAAAATCATGGAATCGTCATCGACATATCAGCCGAAGTTTTAATGCTGGAAAGTGAAGCCCTGCAGCCGAGCAGTCGCATTAGGAACCTAGAAGCACAAGAGGATTATCATTATCAAAATAAATGAATCACAATCGATACGGTTGTATGCAAACAAAATTAACGACAGGAGCCGCGGCAGGGAGAAGGTTGATGGTCTGCCAGTGTAATCAACTGATTTCCTCCAGTAAACGGTTTGCACTCACAGCACAAACCATAACCTCCGCCAGTGGATGGCCGAGGATTCCCGATAAATTGAGCAGATAAATTGCACATCCAACGCCAAAAACGGTAGTCAGCGCAAGTTGAACATTCAGCGTCTAAATTTGCCTTTTCGCCACCTAATTCTCAGCCTGTTTCGCCCACCCTGACGAGCATTCGATGCATGTCGAGCGTCGCCGCGCTCATGGAACTCTGCATTTTCAGAATATTTATTTTCATCGATCAAGCATTTATCTACCCGACAAGCACTAAGCGTGCGCACCGTCCGTGCTCGCAGCACGAAAGTAACAGCGAAAACTACGGGAGAGGAGGAGGTCGTAACAACGAGTACCGCCACGGATAATGCACTGCTGTACTGAATTGCGGCTGAAATATTTGATTATGTTCCCTGAAATTCCTCAACAAAATTCCGTTTTGCTAACCAAACTCATAGTCCGTTCGCAAAATCGTTCGAAAGTGCGGCCTAGCCGCGATAATGTCATCGACTGTGCATCCATTGTCCAGAAAGAGACAGAAAAGAAGCGCGCAGAGGACGCAGTTAACGACGTGGTTGAAGCAGGCAAAGTAGGCGACGTTCTGCAAAGTAGTGGCTCATTTTCTGGGAAAAATGGTCGACAAAGAAACTTGAAAATTAACGCCTAACCTATCACTTAGTCTTACATGTCTATGACTCTGAGGAATACTCTGGCGTGAGCTAATTCATGGAGAATAAAATAAAAGAAGCTTACACGACTTGGCCACTCCTTTTCGCGCACGGATATTAGTCGATAAGCGAAGGCAAAACAGAGCAAGTTGTTAGACGACAACCACATCTGCGTCTCCACCGCTGAATTCTTGTGGTATATGGTTTGGAAATAGACTTTTTCGAATCAGGGCTTTCTCATACAAGGTGGTCAAATTGTGCATCCTTTCGTGAAGTAATCATTCAGTGTCTCACCATGGCAGATCCAGCAAGCGATTCGGCCGGCGTACTTGCATGGGCCGGAGAAAACGACAAATGTCGTGAGCATCGACGGCGACGAGACGAGTCTGAAAGAGTCGCATGATGGACCTATCAGATATCTGGATGAACTTTCTTTTTTTTGAAAATTATCATTCAAATGTTCATGCTATCTTGCAGCAGAAACTATTCCTCAGGCATCAATTAGACGTAGAGTGCGCACTGGGTGCAAAATGAAGAGGTAGCAGTGCGCACTCTAATTTTCCGGGGGGGGGGGGGGAAGGGGAATATAACGCCAATTGCACCTGCTAACACTTAGCGCTGCGGCTGTGGATGCAATCAGGTCAATGACGGCAGTGTTTAGGAGAATTGTAGAGTATACGCGAAACGAGGAAGTACTCCTGTAATGTTATCGTAATCGACGACGTGATTAATAGCACCTTTTTCGTCAAATTATACGCGGAAAACAACCTCGTCTTGATTGCGATGAGTAGCAACGAGTTGGCGCAAATTCCGAATCCGCTGACGGTAAATGTAAATATTTGACCAAATCGATCGTACTCGTCGAGCATTGCCGGCTATTCTTGACAGCAAAGACTTTTTTCAGTGAGCAGTTGGCGATAACGGCCTCCAGAGACCTGCTTGATTGGCGAAGATCGCAGTTTGAACCGGAAAAGTGCAATGAGCATAATATTCGTCAGTCAGCGTCAACAGTTCGCGTCAGATTGTCCTTGCGAATGTGATTGAAATGTAAAGTATTCATGTTAGCACATTGTAGTTCTATACAATCGTTAATCAATGTCAAAATAATAGGGTGAAAGTTCCATGCAATCTTTTTTGAAATAATGAATATCACTAACAATTAGCTGGAAAACATAACTGCGGAAAAGGATATTGAATAAATACAATGCAATAGGAGCAGTATTAAGGAACTTTCGGAGTTGAGATGGAGAGCACTTCGAGAGAGGCTAAAGATTGTCTATACGAGGGCAAATAAAGTGCATTCGGCGGGAAGAAGCACTAGATTGACATGACCTCATTGTACAAAAATATATCATTTTCCAGGTCTACGTACCTTTTCACTCACTCGTCGTGAAAGCTCAGAAATGTCTGGCAGGTGCTTTTCCAGTGAGTATTAGGTATTTGCTAGAAGAGTTCACAGAGACATCAGTAAGTGTTATGTAAGAGACTGTCATGATTTGCCTCACTTTCCATAGAATCCTGATGAAGAAGGGAATGTCGAAGTACGATTCCAAAAACAAGCAAAGGAAGATTTTATTCATGACTAGCAAAAGCAAATATCATAGTCACTACTCCTGTTTGACAATACTGTCAATCTTCAAATTCTTCAAATTCGCAAATCATGGCATCGTTATTGATAGCCCAGCTGTAATTTTGCCACCATCATTCGCCATGTACTAATTTTCAATTACAGACTCTGCTTATGTCCGCGGCTAATATCCGATTCAAATTTCGCGCGCTTGATTCGGGTCCCGAGTGGAAACCTCGCGCGCGCTCGCGCGCTGATTCATGTGCTACAATCTAATCAAAGAAAATGCTGTTTTGCCACTTTATCGTGAGATTATTTTCCATTCAACTCGTAGTTTACCTTTGACTACCGTTCAAAGGGCGGAGTTAGGAAGAGGCCATCCCGGCCCGAGGTTCCTCCCGAGGCTAGTGATCTACCTGCTCCTTCCCCTACCTCTTCCCTTCCTCTCTCCCAGACAATCAATAGCTCGCTAACCAGCACATTGAATTTGCTGAGAATTTCAAACGCAAGATAGTTTTATTGCACTCGCTTTCTGTAAAGTCAATAAAAGCATTGAAGAAGCAACGAAATGGGTAAGAAATTGCATAAAATCAAAGAATTATCGCGACTGAGTTGGACGCGGAATCCGGTGAGACGAGAAATTTTCTGTATGCTGGCAGATAGAATAGATTGATGATTGGCGAAACGAGGCAATTGAAGGACATTGACTCAATAAACAGCGATATTGCGTGAATTCCTTCTTTCCCTACCATTACCATCAACCGATTCGGTAATTCAGATGTGATCGGCAAGTGCTTAGTCAGTGAAAAATAGGTAACAGCCAGCAAAGATCCGACAGGCAAGAGCGCTTGGTATGTGAGAGTCTGCAAATTCAATTTTGGAAAATTGTCTTTAGTTTTCGAACCTTCGCAATTCGATCGTGTTGAACTCGTTCCGATTGAGCCTAAGAAGCAACCTTTACTTTTTTCCTGACAGAACTTTTTTTCAGACATTACTTACAGCTTTCCTGATTCTTCGCATGAGCTTCTTGCGCAGGATGTAAATAGCACAGAGGAGCAATGGCGACGTTAACACGTTGACTACAATAACTGCCGTAACTTTCATGTTTTCCAATTTTGGGAGTGCTGAAACCAGCAAGATTGCCTTTCGAAAAAAAAAACAACGTCAGCTTGTCACTCGCTGCGTAATTTTCAATACTCAGCTCATTTGAGATTTCAGTGCTCACTTCTTGCCATATAGAGAATAACATGTACTGAAGTGTAGACGAATTGACTGATACGCTCTCCTCTTTTTTTGCATATTCTTATTCTTATAAGAGGCTTACCGTATTGATCGCGGATATTAACCAGGAAGCAGCGCAAATTGTGTTGATAACGAGGCCGGCTCGCTCTTTTGGGCCTTTTTTCTCCATATCGTTCAGAATATGAAGCCGATAGCCGAATGATAGCACAATCAACAAGGTCGATTGATTGGGAAGGCATATTACAAACGCTGTTTGTTTATTGTATGAATTTCAACTGTTCCTTGTCATATATATGAACGAACAATGGCAGAACTGATTGCTGAATATTGAGCCCGAGGAAAATCGCTAACGTTTGCTTATCTGCCGTACTCAAAGCCCTACAATCTTGACTTGTCAACTGTAAAATGTTTACGATTCAGCCGAACCTGCCACATGATATTGTTCCCCAGAAGGCCGTCACGATATCGATTATGGCTGTATTGGAAAGAAAAATAGAATACGCTCGCATATTCGCAGGCGTTCTAAACAAGATGGCGTACGTTAAATCAACAGGCCACAGACCTCTTCCGTATCGCCATTAAAAGAATTGCGTTGAAAGTAATGGCAAGCATACTGACAATTGCCTGCACGAAGATGTGAATACGATCCGCAAGGTTGGTCATCGGACTATAACCAAAAAGGATAACACGACATTCACGGTGTACTTTTCGAAAATTAAATATATGCTAGTATCATGATATATCGCCTATAGTGAGATGAAAAGATGCCAAAATATAATAAATAGCAAGCAGATTTTTTCATGGAAGTAATGCAATCATTCCCACATGGCATTTTTTTTCTTTTCTAATTTTTGGTTTGATATTTTTCAGTATGTTGAAGAGAATCATAGAGTGAGTGAAAAACGAGGCAGAGCTCCACATGTTTTCGAAAATTTTTGTAATTGAATTGAAAATTGGGACTGATGCTTCCCCTGTGAGACTGGCCAAACTAATAATTTAAACAATACGCTCATTTCTGACATGTTGTAGAATCCACCGAGTTCTCCCCTTCGATAATGTAGCCTGATCCACTAGTTGCGACAATAGTTTTTGTAGCTTGAGAATCGTACCAGGCTGATTGAGAGAATAACAACTATATTTGCGGAAATACATTTTCTTTAGAGTAGTGACACTCATAAAAATAAATATGGTTTACAGTATGACAGCATGGTACCGTATCATAGATTGCAAATAAAATACATTATCGTGCGAGCTAATCAGTCAAGATACTGGTCGCCCATCGCGTGTGTGAACCCGAACAGCACGACAAGAGATATAAGACACTATCTGACTCGATCGACATAGTGTTGGCATTCTTCAAAATACAACCTGTGCTCTTTCTTGCATGGTATGTAGTGCGTGATGAGTGTGTGCGGGGAAGGGGGTTTGCTAAGCTTCCTTGCTTCTCCGCGCTTCAGGAGGCAGTGAAAAGTGCATGATGACGTCGCAGGTCAAAACGCGTAGAACGAATCCAATCGATTCGAGAGTTGTCTAGTTGTTTTCCTCGTCGAATTCTAAGACATTTTTACTCTTGGGCATTTTTCGCTCAAATTACATCCAAAGCTGATAATCGATAAATTCGAAAATTTTGGCTCATTTTATTTTTTTAAAACTTTTTTTTCCCGCCGGACATGTTGAATTTTTATTTTCTTAATCGATCCGTATTTAGGTAAGACACATTCAGTAAAAAGGGCGTAATTTATCTCGGTTCCTTAGGATGTTCAAAACGCGAAAAACAGCTAAGAAGTTTGACTATTTTGCTTACATTACCACTCGAACTAATTGACGGTTCCGGTTTTGAACTTACGGTCCCGGCTCTAAACTACTCATTGTCCCTCAAAGAATATTTACAGTATCCTAACGTACCGTATCTTGTCACCGTAACCCAGATTACCGTACCCCAGTGGTATCGCAAACTGACTTTATTTTATAAAAGCGTTTTACAATTTTTTTAGAAAAAAAATTATTTATGGATCAAATATTTTAATCTTTACTCTAAAGTTTTGAATGTAACTAATATACTCCGTGATATTATTCAAAGACAATATATCTGATTATTTCAACAAAAAAACATTTATAAAATAAAGTTAGTTTGTGATACCACTGGGGTACGGTAATCTGGGTTACGGTGACAAGATACGGTTTTTTTAGAACTTTTTAGATGTTTTTCGCGTTTTGAACATCCTAAGGAACCGAGATAAATTACGCCCTTTTTACAGAATGTGTCTTACCTAACGGATCGATTAAGAAAATAAAACATCAACATGTCCGGCGGGAAAAGTAGTAAACAAATTAAATGTGCCAAAATTTTCGAATTTATGAGGCCGTTTGCGAAAGAATCGGACAAGAGTTGGCACAGCTCAAAAATCTCGATTCTCTGAAACTATGTGACTCGGGGTTCTCGAGGGTGCTGATGACGATGGGCAAGTTCATTTTGCATGTTGACCTCCCGTTGGCTCCAGAAGGCTTGACGTCGAAAACAGTTTTTCGTGATTTTCTCAGTTTCCAGATGAGCTAAAATTAAGCGAGTTTGGCTACCGAGGTAGAATCACATGCCGATCACGGCTGACTACTTAATTTTTCATTATTTTCATAAATATTTTGTAAAAAGAAAGTTCTCGCAGAGTTAATTGTAAACAGGGAGAGTACCCTAGATCGGACCGGAATGTTGCAAGGATTCCAAATATGTTTTTAAATTTAGATTCCTGCATGCCGATAAGGTTTTACGCATAAGATAGTTCATTGGCTTGTAAGTAAATTTTACCATCCTTCCACCTGTTGACTTCCGAACTTTTATCGACCCGTGTCTCCTTCCTGAGGGAGGCGAGAGAGCATGGGGAATAGAGAGAGCGCAGAGACGGGGAAGAGGTCACGGAGGAGAGACTCGAGGTAGATCAAAAGATCGGAAGCCAGCAAGGAGAAGGATGGCCAATTTTACTTACAAGCCAGTAAACTATCTGTTACGTAAAACCTTATCGGCATGCTATAATGTAATTTTAAAAACATATTTGGAATCCTTGCAACATTCCGGTCCGATCTAGGGTACTCTCCCTGTTTACAATTAACTCTGTGAGAACTTTCTTTTACATAATTATTTTTGAAAATCACGAAAAATTAAGTAGTCAGCCGTGATCGGCATGTGATTTTACCTCGGCAGCCAAACTCGCTTAATTTTAGCTCTTCTGGGAACTGAGAAAATCATGAAAAACTGTTTTCGACGTCACGCCTTCTGGAGCCAACGGAAGGTCAACATGCAAAATGAACATGCCCATCGTCATCAGCACCCTCGGGAACCCCAAATCATATAGTTTCAGAGAATCGAGATTTTTGAGCTGTGCCAAACCCTTCCAAATTTGTCCGATTCTTAGGTAAACGGCCTCTTATCTATTATCAGCTTTGGATGTAATTTGAGCGAAAAATGCCCAAGAGTAAAAATGTCTTAGAATTCGACGAGGAAGACAACTAGACAACTCCCGAATCGATTGGATTCGTTTTACGCGACCTGTGACGTCATCATGCACTTTTCACTGCCTCCTGAAGCGCGGACACTCATCACACACTACCTACCTACCATGCAAGAAAGAGCATAGGTTGTATTTTGAAGAATGCCAAGATCCTTCACAAATATATTGATCCGCTCAGATAGTGTCTTTTATATTATGGTTTATGAGAAGCACACTAGACAATTACAATACGGAACGAGACTAGGAAACCGGGAAATATTAGAGAGGGGAAAGGGGGGCAGCCGGTCGGCTCGATCACATCTCCTCGAATCTCTCGTAGAATCTCGGCTCGACGGAGCTCGGGAACGGCGACGCCCATTGATTATCGGAATAGATGATTGACTCATGCGGGGAATGGGGATGAGCTTAGAGATCAGGGAACCTCTTTCCTTGACAAATCGAATATTCTAAAAATAGGGTATACAAATTACCAGAACACTTTGCAAATTCCGAACTGCATTTATCGACAAAATGTGTAAGCAATTGCATGACATCAAAGAATTCTTGCGACTGAGGTGGACGCGGAATCCGGAGCGACGAGAAATTTTCTGTACGAGGGCAGATAGAACAGATTGATGATCGGCGAAACGAGGCAATTGATAGACATGGCCTCAATAAAAAGAAACACTATAACGTTTCTACCTCCTATCCCTACCATTATCATCAACCGCTGCGGTAATTCAGATGTGATTGGCAAGTGCTTATCCAGTGACCAATAGGTAACGGCTAGCAGAGAACCGACAGGCAGAAGCGATTGATATGTGAGCGTCTACAATTTCAGATTGGAAAAAAAGACAAAATATTCGAACCTTCGCAATTCGATCATGTTGCACGCGTTCCGATTGAGCCTATGGAGTAATAGCTTTACTATTTTTCATTGCATAACTTACAGTTTGCCTGATTCTTTTCATGAGCTTCTTGCGTAGGATGTAAATAACGCAGATGAGCAATGGCGAGGTCACTGCATTCACTAGAACAGCTACCGTATCTTTCAAAGTTTCCAGTTTTGGCAGAGCTGAAACCAGCGAGATAGCCTTTCAATAAAAACTTGAGCTCGCCACTCGTAGCGTAATTTTCGATATTCAGCTCGTGTGATATTTCCGGGCTCACTTCTTGCAACACGGAGAACAGCATATACTGAAATGTTTGACGCATTGGAATGACTCTTCTTATCATACTTGCATACCCGAATTCAAATGAGAGGCCCAAAAGTGAATGACATAATATTTTGGCTTACTGTATTGACAGCCGAGAGCAGCGTTGAAGCTGCGCAAATTGTGCCGATTACGAGTCCAGATTGACCGTTTCGGCCTTTTTGCTCCAAAACGTTCAGAATGTATAGACGATAGCCAAATGACAGCACAATCAACAACGTCGATTGATTGGGAAGGCATATTACGAACGCTGCATAGTTATTGGTTGAATTTTAAGTCTCTTTTTCAAATATGAATGCACCGTGACTCATATTGCAGAGCTCATTACTGATTAATGAGCATGGCCCGAGGTAAACCTGTATTGTTTGGTCATCGGCCGTGCTCATAGCCCTATAATCATGATTTGTCATCTATAAACTCTTTATGACGAATAATATGCAAACGGACCTGCCACATGATATTGTTCCCCAGAAAGCCGTGATCATATCGATTACGGCGGTAGTGGAGAGAAAAATGGAGTACGCCCGCATACTTGCAGGCGTTCTACACAAAATAGCTGACCTTTTATTTAAAAATCAGCAGACCTTTTCTTGATTGCCAATAGAAGTATTGCGTTGAATGTAATAGCAAGTATACTGATGATTGTCTGAGCGAAGATATGAATACGATCCGCAAGGTTGGTCATCTTGCAATTATCCTGCCATCGACGGCATATAAACAATTTTCCATGCAGCGCACGTCCTGATTTTCACATAATGTTGCGAACAATGTCGACCATTTTTCAAGGAGAACAATCGCCTAGACGGTCGCATGTAGACGATTTTGAGGAGAGTCTCTCCCTCTCCTTCTCTCATTTTGAGGGAGACGGGTGAGAAACGCCCCTCAAATTCGTCTAGATCAGACTGTCTATACGAATTTTCTCCTGGAAAATGGTTTAGACGATATTGTTCGCAGCGTAAGGGTCCCTCCTTATCTTGCGCATAAGTACACGTGCGCAAGGAAATTGGTACTAATATGTGAAAATCAGGTCGCGCCAGACCTGTACAGGCATGATGGCATTTATCATTGAAAATGGAATAACACATCATTAACGGTGCTTTTCGCTATTCAAAACAATACTAAGTATCGAGATACGTTTATTGCGATACAATTGTATCACAATAATCGTATTTTATGGTGATAATCGTATGAGCGTATGGTGATATAATTCCGTGCAAAATCTGGAACGGCGCTGTAAAACAACTGTAATAATATCTTTCTTGGATAATATTGCACGGGATACTAAGGAGATATCTGCCGTTCAGAGAATGCGAAGGTGTGAACAACAATGAGTTGTTAATCGTATAGCATTGGAACGGTGATAAGAGAGGCTTGTCCAGGATCATTGCTTTGCCCTTTCCTTCTTGACGTATGCACTTTTATTTTTGACCTCGTCCTGAAAACACCTAGCATTATTAGGATTACGTATCTATATTTAGAATGTGACTTTTTTATATGATAGTAGTGGTCTTTTGGTACCGTTTGTTAGGAATGAATTTTGAAAAAAAATATCGGAAACCGATAAACGTTTTCCAATACTGAAGAGTCCATGAATTTTCGTCTTTCTACGACATTTCGGCGTTAACGTAGAGCGTAGTGAATATCTGATAACTGGGATGTCGAAGAGTGTCGGCACGAGCACCACACGACACTTTCGAAACACTTATGCTTTACCTTTTTATAGTGTGAATAGATGTGCACGATTTGGCCGTTTTCAAAAAAAATCCATCATGTGCACGAAACGAATATGAGGGCGTGGAAATGAGGAGTTTGCGTACTCTCATTCATAAGTCGCGCGATTTGCGAATCAAATTTTCTGAATTATTTTCGAATTCCTCTGTAGAAGACCTTTTTGATATTGCACGAAAATTTTATGATAAATTCTGGATCAATAAAAATAAAAGCCCGTCGGTAAGGGCCCCTCACGGGTGGTAAGGGTGGTTACACCGAGTTTTCAAATCGCGAAAAAAACGTAAAAGGTGCAGATGTTTATCGTATTTAAGACATTTTAGAATTCTCATAGGATCTCATAACTACGTCAGGGTAATTTCTCATGAAAGTAATTCAATCATTCCCACAATCATTCTCATTAGGTTTGTTTTTTGTTGATTTCGAATCTACTCAACAATAACAATTATTAGATACTTATTCTCAAAACCACGGAAATTTTTTCAAAGTGCTTCATCAGTATGGAATAGAATTGTGAGAATACAATTCAATTGATATAAATTTACAAGTTTTTAATATTTTTTTAAATAAAAAGTAAGAAGCTTTTTGATGAACTTAAATAATTTTCAAATATTCATCTATGATCGATAGTGACATCTGAAGTCGATCGCAGTTAATCCAGCATGAGTGTTGTCCATTCTTCGCACAGATCAGCTGCTGGCTTCGTTCCTTTAATCTGCAAACAACATTTTGTTCCGACGACATAGAAAAAAATGAAAAAATTCGAATGTGAACGCAGAAATAAAGTCAACATCTGTACGTTTTCCCCATTCAATATTTCCCCCATCCAAAGCGTCTAGTTCACGGAACGCCAAATACCACAGAAATGGTCTTACAATATCGTCTCGCACATCCCTCGCGAGAGCCGCGCCGTCCGGTCCGATCGGAATGAGAACGGGAACCGTGTGCACGTGACTTTCGAGGAAGAGCTGCCTAGAAAGTTTACATTTTCGAAAACGCAATTATACTATTTTCGACATGCGGCGCGAACTACAATTACTGCATGTTGAATGGAAAGGGAAAGTAAGCGTGAAAGAGCTGGGCGCTTCGCCAAAGGCGCATCTAATCGAAAGTTTTGACGATTTTCACTTACTTGTGAAACGTTTTGTCTGCATCGAATCGAGCGAACCTCTGGACGCACTGCCATGCGATCGCTTCAGATCCGTCCTCGGAGACAGCGATGATCTGCAACGAATGCCCCCCTGTTCGATTTCCAGTCTGTGCTTCTTTTGATGTAATGAAGCCCACAGTGAAAAAAATATGAATTTGCCCTACCTCAACATGCTTGCCCTCCTCTCTCGCCTCGTCGTAAAAGTTCTCCAATGACGGTAGGAGAGCCTGTGCAGGCAGAGACCGGCTACAGGTGAAGAAGAGGAGTACCACTTTTCCTTTGAGATGAGAACCTCAAAATGGATGCGTTTATTTGATGGGTTTATTTGAGGAAATCGGTGCCAAAATAGGATCAACTAACCCGCATCCACTCTTGAACCGTCCCCGAGGATTAACTTACGACCCGCGAATATATTGGACATGTACTGAAACCAAAGTTGCTAGTGTTGAGGAATATTGACGAGGAAAACGAGACAAAATAGGAAAACGTGAGTGTTTATGCGTTGTGCGCAACGGCATAACGTAGGGTTATCTATGTTTTCTCGTCCGTGCGCGCCCGTCTTATCTCGTGTTATGCCGAACGACGACGCGTCTTTGTTTACCACAGTGCTATTAATTGCGACGGTGTTTGGTCACTGATGTTATCTCCGGCGGAAAGCATCACTATGAGTGAAAGTACACCATAACACTGATCAAATAAAGTGTGAATTAATTCGAAGCAAATTCAACATCAAAATAATCTATAAACGAGGACAAATTAGAACGAGGAGGAATTAGAAAACAGAAAAGTATGATAAATTAAACGCATTCATTGTTGTACTCCATTTTTTTTTCATGCACGGTGTTTGGTCACTGATGTTATCGGTGCGGGAAGCGCCACAATGAACGAGCACAGACGAAAATACAAGACAATGATTCGCTCGTTTTCAGCAGCACATGAGGGCATCCCACTTGTCGCACAATTCTCCTGCCGGCAGTGTATTATCCCTCTGCAAATAATATCGGCATAGGGAAACTGCACAGTTCCTATTTAGTCCATCTTACAATGTGGTTGATCGCGTTCCAGATAACCGTTGTTCCATCCGGTTTTATGAGTGAGAGCAGCGGAATTGATGTCACCACGAACTCCTTGTAGAGTTTTCTAAATGGAGCTATGCGCAGTATTTCTCTCTCTCTATCGGACTGACTTTCAAATATTGGTCCCTTAATGAGGCCAAGTTACCTGTGAAAGCTAACGTCGCCCTCGATGTGTGCAAATGTTTTCATGGCCTGTGAAGCATTTTGATCTTGTTGTGAGAGCACGATGATCTTAAATATATTATGTTTCCGGTGCTCATAACTGTTTGAAATGTATTGAGAACATTCCGAAAATACCTCTAGCCGCATTCCTTCCTTATTTGCATCTATGTAAAAATTTTGGACAGCGTGCATGAGAGCCTTAGTGGGATGAGCCCAGACCTCCGTGAAGAATAGCAACACCAATTTGCCATCGAGGTGAGAACCTTGGAAAATTATATTGCTCACACACGATGTTGTGTTCATGCAGTAAGCCGGATAAACAATTCTCACCAGCCTCAACTTTAGTTCCGTCTCCCAAAATGAGCTGCTCTCCCGAAAACCTTATTGACATTCTGGACTGCATATGTTTACGAACCATTGTATTCGTACAAAAAAAGCAAATCGAAAGTAAACGCAATGTAATTCAATTTGTGATGAAATGAGATGTTACTTGACAAATACACGGGAAAGTTGAAATATAATATCAGAAGGATATTCACTTCATATCAACGCGATAAATTTCTAACGATTGGTGTGATTCGTTTGCCTCAATATTGATATTGATTGTTATTCCGTTGCTCGCCATGTTATTGTCTGCAATGATTTGCTGAGCGGACTTTTGTCTGATAAAGACGCTAGGTAAAAAGTATTATCGCCTCCGTACACCATGTGATGGCAATTGATGAGCAGTGATCTATTCTCCCCGGCGTCATTCACATTCACTCTTCAAGTCCCCAGTCATCCGAATTCATCAATAAATCAGAAAAAAATCAGATAATTTATGGCAATCATCATTCGCATCAAGATGAGGTATTAACTGCTCGGCTCCGAGTTTGGAAACTTTTTCGATACGGTGGAAGTGAAAGCAAATTGATTATGGGTGAAGCCAGACAATTTACAGTGAGCATCTCAAAAAAATTGGTTAAATAATGATGGCATTTCGCCTCTCCTCAATGTGAATGCTCTGTCACCGGTCGCACATCGCGATAGCATACAACTTGAGGAGATGCGAGCATCTCACTTACCATCATTACTATCCGTTGCGGTAGCTCAGTGGAGAAGGGAAGCAGTTTGTTGGCAAACCAGATGGTTACACTCACGAGATACCCCAGTGGAAGTAATGACTGGTAGGTAAGCGACTGAAACACTCGAGCGAATGAGTCCGAAAAAAAAGATAAATTTTACCCTTACGATGTTATTGTGGAACCCGCGATCTTTATTGAGCTAAAATATTACAGGTTTTGAACTGATTTTGTGCAAGATCTTCTTACACTGTTCTTTATTATTCGGAGAAGTCTGAATGAAGCGAATGATAAATATGAAAATAAGCAGAATTGGTGAATCGACAGCGTTTATCGTAATAACTACGGCAGCCCGAAGTGTTTCCGTATTTGGGACACCTGAGTAATTAAAAAAGCTTTGAAAAAACAATAAGAACCTTTCGAAACATAATCTTGCAATTTCAGGTCGTTTAGTACCTTTGGATCCATCTCCTCTAAAATTGAATAGAATGAAATCTGCAAATTCAGGTTTAATCGATTTGCCTTTTAGTGGTGGTTTTACGGTATTCAGTATCGACGTAATGACCGCTATGGAGCATCCAATACAGATTGCGAATTTAGTTTTGCGATAATGATAATAGTTCGCTCCGTTTAATAGATACAACCGATATCGGAACGATAGCAGAATGAGCAACGTGGATTGATTAGCGAGGCTTGTTTCCATCGCTGTGATTCTATTATTGTTTTTTTCACAAAAATAGTGTATGCTAACTGTGAGAAAATTCGCAAAGCCGTTTGCTAACAAAAGAGCACGGGCCGAGAAATATGAGAATCGTTGTATAATCGGGACCGTTTGTCATTCTAAAATATATTTTCACAGCGTTATCGCAAAATACCGAACCTTGCGCACGCAAGAGAGCCTAAAACAGCCGATATGGAATCAATAATTGCTGTATTCTTGAGAAATATAGAATAGGAGCGCATATTCGGAGGAGTTCTTGAACCGTTAGAATATGCGTGTTGTGAAAAAGGAAAATACATACCTCTTCAATATAATAACTAGCAGGATAAAGTTGCCAGTAATTGCGAAAAAGGAGAGTATGCATTGAAGAAGTACGTGGATGTAGTCTAACGGAGAGAACATATTTTCCATCTGATTGATATCTTATCTCGTCTCTCACATGTTTGAAGGATGACTCTGCGGGCTGTTGAACTCTTCGCATCTAACATCTGTTTGCGCACTATCGTTAATAATGAAGAAAATGCGCAATTGAGAGCACCCTAAATCACCCTAAATTAGAGTGGCTGAGGGAAGGGATCAGAAAAATTAAGAAAGGTCATGGTAAATCGGGGATGATATAAACGGAGGCGACTATGGAATGTGTTCACAAGGGAAGGGCAAAAGTACGCAGATCTACCGAGTAAATTCGTTGTTGCCAGTTGAAAAGTACCCCATAGGGAAGTCCAAAACCGCTTCAAGCCGATTGGATATAGGTTTCCTAAGAACCGAAAATTGATATTGAAATTTGCATGAGTTTGCATTGGAATTTTTCTTGCGCGAAACTCACACTCCTCTATGATTTCCTAGGGAGGAGGAGCATGGCCCCTCGTGGTGTAGTGGATAGCAGCTCAGCAAATTATTGTGAAGGTTGTGGGTTCGAACCTTCTTGCCACCAAACTTTTTTGCTGTATTTTACATTTATTTTGTGATGTTTTTATTTCAATTTTGTCACTCATTCTGATACATTTGCTCACTTGTATAACATCAAAACTTTTCATAATTATACAATAATTTCCGTTATAACGCCAACAATTCAAGGCTTAAGGTTGAATTTTGATGCTCTGCGTGTGAGTAATTGTATCAGAACGAGTGACAAAATTGTAATAAAAAAATCACAAAATAAATTTATAATGCAGCAAAAAAGTTTGGTGGCAAGAAGGTTCGAACCCACAACCTTCAAAATAATTTGATGAGCCGCTATCCACTACACCACGAGGGGCCATGCTCCTCCTCCCTAGGAAATCATAGAGGAGTGCGAGTTTCGCGCAAGAAAAATTCCAAAGCAAACTCATGCAAATTTCAATATCAATTTTCGGTTCTTAGGAAACCTATATCCAATCGGCTTGAAGCGGTTTTGGACTTCCCTATGGGGTACCTTTCAACTGGCAACAACGAATTTACTCGGTAGATCTGCGTACTTTTGCCCTTCCCTTGTCAGGTATTGGTTACCCTCAAATGAAAAATATGAATCAAGCACTGGAACACCTCACTTGCATATTGGAATCAATAAAAGGAAAAATGCTGAAAAACAGCGAATTGGAGGGAAGGGTTTTTGAATAACAAGAGAGGATGTATATATTTTGACCCCGTTCAAAAGTGGGATGTGTTCTTGAATAGTTTTGGCATCGATAGGAATAAACTCTTCCATACTTTTCCATACTCATTCGCTCGCTACGATCGCTCAAAGATTTCGAGAAATCGTGAAATGGCCCTTCCTTCAGCTTCTCTAACCCTAATGATGGTCAGGGGTTCATATTGATCTAAAAAATTGCGAACTCTTAGTAATAGGCCGAGGTTGGCTGGAGGTTGAAAAATATAACGTCAATGTTTTTCTCATTAGTGATATGTTTTTGCATATCTGTTTTTGTATTGAAATACCACGCAGCATGCAAAAAACCACGTTGTCAGGGACGAGATTTTATGTAATGAGAATTTCATTATTTTTATCAACTTTCGTAAGTTCAGCCAAATTCTCACGGATTGTTTATCGCGGCCGTGAGTGTGAGCTGCAAATACTCAACATACTTGTTCACGAAAATCAGACGTCGAGACTGTTCGCAGCGTTAATCGTTCACGTCCCAGCGCACAAAGTACGGCATGATGACGGGGTTATGATCATCGTACCATCCCAGTCACCAGAGAAGATCACTCCGATACAGTGCCATCGTACTCGTATCGTCGCACACAGTTCTTCCATCCTTGGTCATAGTGAGAATCAATTCTAGGAAAAACAGGTATTCAATACCTCACGTCTTCTCGGATGACAGTAGCCGGTCAATTCGCCGAACCCCTTCTGCGCTTTAATCCCCATGGAATTCTTGATGACTGCTCGCCGACACCCTCGTCTGACAACAGTGGCATTCGCGCATATTCTCATCGATGCATATCCCCGTCTACTATCACAAGGTATGCACGGGAAATTGAAATGTTGTACTTATTGCACCTAGCTTTATCTGCGTTCAACTGCGACCGTTTCTGTTGTTGCCAACGGGATACTTCTGCTTTTACTCAATTTACGATCGAGTCGAGCACTAGGCAACTATCGATTTCTCATCGGATCCTTTGCGTTAGCAGACATTTTCATCTCGCTATTTCACGCCTGGTACACACCGGTCAGCTGATTTTTAACGTTCACTTTCTTCAAATTCGAAAACATGTTTGTTCATAGATTTTCATTCTTGGTGAGTACGGGTTCGTGTGGTTCGGTCACGGGACATTTCTCAACCGAAGGAGCTCTTTCTTCTTGGATTCGAACATTGCCTATGCCGCAACATTCTACTTTCCGTTCTGTCTTGGTGCAAGCGCAAATAATCCGTTTCTTTTCATTGTGCACAGTATACACGACGCTCTACGTGATATTTTCATCACTATTATCACAGTTCGGGTGCGTGAAAAATACAACTCACTCAATCAAAAGCTCAGTACTGTTATTGGAGAAGCCAAAAAACTAGGAGAAAACATGTGAATTAGTGTCAAATCAATGCAGGCGCAGCAGAGGCGTTCCCCTACGTTTTCGCCACTTTTTAGCCCCGTACGGAATCGACAGTTGGAGTGAGGACCTAAATGTGGCTTCGGTCACAATTGTGGTAATCGATTCTTACAATTTGGAACAAATTTAACTAACGATATGACGCTTAGCGGGCTCGCTAATTGGGTTGGGAAACATAACAAAACAAAAATTTCAGTTTTACCGCGCGTTCCCATGCAAAGCGTAGAGAGAGAATGCGATCTCTTAGATCTCGCCGGGTGCAAGCGAGTAAGAATGAGGAGAGCATTATTTCAGAACGACGCTTGGCAGCTCGACGCGCCAGTTCTCATCGCCCTCATTGCCGCCATGCTTCTCATCGGGCACACCCTCCTCATCTCACTCGTGTGCATTGCGAAGATATCAATGGCTTTCAATAAGCTGTAGGTTACACAAATGAATTTGAAAAAAAATCTTTTTTCAACGATTTTCTCGTTCAGAATTGACATCAGAGCTCGCCGCTTCCACATGCATTTGTTCCGTGCTCTGCTCATTCAGGTTTGGAGATTGAGAACTTTTCCATTTCTTCTCCTTGATAAGGAGGTGCACAAATCGGGAAAATGACCGGGACGGGAATGGAAAGACGGATGCCTAATTTTTACAGCAATATTGGTTTTCAGTTTACGATTCCTGTGCTAACCTCGCTCATTCCTCTGAGCGCCATATTTCTGCTGCCGATGACGGGTGCGAATCTCGGCGAGCTCGGCAACGTATTCGGCCTTCTAGCCTCGGTGTACCCGGCACTCGACCCGATTCTGATCATCGTTTCGATCAGCTTGTTCGGGTTTCCCCATAGTTATTTCATTTCATGTGTTTTCGTAGAAGTGCGAGAGAGCGCACGAAATGAAAAGACGATTTGCCTAATTATTCAGCTTCCGCACGACGCTCCAACGATGGGTGCAGGTGTTGTTCGGGAGCACAGCGAGTATCAATGAGAAGAACGCCCTGGAACGGTCGAGGAGACAAAAGACGCTGATGCATTCCATCTCGATGAATATGATGTGAATTAAGCAATACAATAGTTTATTATGATGTATTTACCGATAATTGTCGGTACGGGCAACGAAAATTTCAGACGTTACCGATAAATGTGAAAGTTCTCCAACTGTCTGTTTACTGGCAATGGCAAAGAATGCATGTAAGGCATGAATGGCTATGCGGGTTATGTATACGTGAGTCAACAACATTGACTGAATAATTCAATGTCATTCTGATCTCGTTTGCAGTCGATACACGAAAGTGTCGTCGGCGAATACGCCCAGCAGTCGGTACATCTCGAACTGCTCCTGTACGTCCGTATTGCGCTGCAATTATGCTGTTGCTCTCGATTTATCGTGCTATCTATGCACCGGTGCATCAAGCACAACATGCAATGTCGAGTTCAATTTTTGTAATACTTACGTCAAAATTGAAGATGAGCATGAACAGCTCGCCAATGCGCGCCGCGTAGTCGTCCAGTTTTAGATCCTCCCTGCAATCTTTTTTCATTATCAGCTCTCCGCTATTTCGAGAATGGATATACCCTTCATTTTGTATGGCAAAATATGGCTTCAGAAATTGTACAACACCGGCACGATTCATTGTGGTACCTGTAGTGCGCTTGGAGCTCCCTCAGCACCTGCTGCCGATACCGCTCGCTGGTCTGCACTATCTCGTCGCGCATGTGCAGGCAATCTGCCCGAATGTAATACTAATTTACATACAATAATTATTCCGTTGGGGTGTGGTATGACAAATAGTGTTGAATTGTATCATAATTTTGTATGAGATTCGAGAGATGGGAATATATCCGCTAAAATGAGTAAAGTTTTTTTCAAATTAACGTGAATTTAGATTACCTGCAAACCAGAAGGTGAGAATGAGCACGGCGAGAAACTCCTCCTCGTCCAATTTCGCACGTCGTATAGCAATGCGTGCGGAAGGCAGCGCCATGCCGATGAACTGCACGAGCTGTCTGCATTTGTTTCGCATTTGCTTGCGAAAAAACGGCAGAAATGTTCTAGAAACGGCAGTACCTCTTCGCGTCCTCCACATTCGCCGTTTCATTCGGGCAATCGTCGAAGAAGTGCTCAGCGCCCTCAGCGGACATGTACGCCGTGTACTCACCGAGACATCTGAGCGAAACAATTCTATTTTTCATTTGTGAATATAGCATACTTGAGCATGTCATCCGGGTACACTTTGTCCGCCCGATAAGCCGCGTCGAACATGAAGATCTTGTTGTAGAAACTGACCGCCAGCGTCCACTACAACGGCATTGTAGTCGGGCATGCTTTGGTACATGACGAATGCGTATCAAATTTTTCCCATCAAATATCAGATAAAAAGTGATGAAGCACCTGATCCTCTTTCGTGAACGTGATAAACTCTGGGTACAGGGTCTCGGAGAGGTCGAGAATGCTGGTGACGAAGAAGCGGGATGATCTGTCCATGCTCCTGTAGGTGGACGGCGGGATCTCCTGTTATTGGAATAGATCAGAAATTATCTTGTGAAAATTGCGTGATAAAATCATCACACAGTTTGATAAAAACGAACATATTCGCCGGAATTGATCTTGGACGGATGCGGCGGATTCGGGCGCGCATTAAGCTCGCTATTGCGTCTCATCGCGCACATTAGCCTGTAATTACTCATTGCATACGCTCGTTGCCCTTCTGCGCCCTTCCCTTCTGCGTTGAGAAAATAACGACTCACTTGTAGCAAATCGCGCACTTGTCCAGCAGTGGCCGAGGCGTTCGGCCAATCGCAGGGCTAAATGCAGACCGACCATCGACAGACGGCAGATCGGGAATACGTGGAGGGATCGGGCGAGGAAGGCTTGCGGGTGATTCGGTGGACCGCTGCTCCCGTGCTCCCGATTGTTTCAGTATCTGCTCGAACCGGTCGAAGCGACAGCGCTTGCACGTGAATGTGCTGTCTGTAGGATAGTTACTCATTGCGACAATATCTCTCGGAAATAACACTCTTGTGAGACCATAATGGAACAGAATTTAGAATAGTCTTCCAATAGTTATTCTATGTTCGTATTGTAGGAATTTAGGCATCAATTCAAAAAAAACGACTACCCAAAATCAAACTCAGAAAAATAGAAAAGAAATACCTTGTGTGACCTTGCATTTCCTCGTTCCCGTCCTGCATGCGTACGGCTGCTTCTTTCGCGCTTTTCTGATGAAGTTCTATTGCTTCCAGTATATATGAGACGAATCGCAAGAGAGTCACCCACTTTCGAGGCTAGGTGGCGGTATACAAAACATATGTCCGATCCTGCCCAAAAGTATATAGCAAGTACTTTTTACAATGCTCTTTCAAACTGCGCTTCGGAAAATTGAATATCGATTTTTATTTTCGAGTTACGGTAGATCAAAGATCAACCACTGACTCATTTTTCATGAAATACGCCTCACTCAAACAATCATAACTCGCTTCAAAATAAACATTTTCACTCATTCTAAGTTGTGTTAGATAGAGGGAAGCTCG
>LS488619.1:524111-559953 GCA_900490705.1 Pristionchus arcanus | reverse complement strand
GAATTTTGGACCATGACCCCGGGTTCATGGTGGTGGACCATTTCGGAGGCATGAACCCCGGGTCATGGTCCAAAAAAATCCGGAAAATTTTTATTTTTGAAATAGACTTCTATGGTGATGATTATTCCTAAAATGTACTAACTTTATTATTTGTGCCATTTTAAAGATGACTGCCATACAGAGTGAGCGGAAAGGACGGAAACATCACCTGAGACCCCACATTCGGCACTCTAAACTGAAATGCAGACCAAAAACGCAGAAAAACCCGACTCCTTCACGATGTGGATTTTAATAAGGATACACTAAAGTAACTTTTGAGCAAAAAATGAGCTCTGGGTTTTTCGTCATTGGGAGGATATTCCTGAAAATATGAAATTTTCTATCCAAAAATCGTATTTCCAGAGTGGTGTAATTTGATCGTAGTGTCTCATTTTTGGTTTTTGGTCATACCTAGTACATTGCAAAAGAGTTTTTGAGTCTAGCTTGTCGCGTTCAAAAGATATGATTTTTCGATTTTTCAACTTTGTTATTTATTATTATACGATCGCAAAGCCAAATGAGGATTCTGTTAGTGCCATGTTTCACATGCAGCCATGGGGTATACATGTACACAGTATGGGGCCCCGGTTCTCATTTCGGGGGGCATGCGTCCGGGGGTGTGTCAAAATGGTCGAAAATTACCGATCCGGTCTCTTAAAAGAAAGATTCCTTAGGAATGGGCAACCTCACGCTCGACCAATTCTGGATTGATTTCATACCTGTCTACCAACATGGAATCGGTGAGGAATTTGCTCTCAGTGCCTCTTATTTTGCGCAACCTTGACACCTAGAAGGAAAGACAAAAAAAAGAAATTTATCATGGGTTTAACAGGCATCATTACAACAATCCTTACCGTGTTTGTCATTTATCTCATGCTCACAAACACGCCCCCATCAGGGCGAGGTCTTGTGCGGTACATGATACTATTGCAGGTGCGTACATTTTTCACATCAATTCTTCTTTTATTTTGAGTTCTCAATTTTTAGCCGCTGTTAAAAAAAGTTCCTCGGGAGATTCCAACTACTTATTCCAACTATTCCAACTACCCAAATAAAAATCCCCCGAGTTGGACAATTTCCAAACTGGAAATTAGTGAAGTTACCAAAGTCTAAAAAACGATTTAGCTGGCCATTCTCGTTGTCGATATCTGCTGGGGATTCGTTTTCTGTCCGGTGCTGCTCTTTCCGCTGCCCGCAACACTGTGTACGGGCCTCATTTGCGGTTCCGAACGGGGCAAGCACGTCGGATTGGTGAGCTTCAAAGCTTACAATTAGCATTGTTTTCGTTGAAAGCAATTGGTTGGACGGCGCAGGACTAATTATGTATTTCAAGCGTGTTTGGCGAAATGATACTGAGAATAAATTGCAGGTGCTCATTTTCCAGTGCTCATTTCAAGTGGCCACGGCTATGGTGATCACTATTCATTACAAGTACACAATAATCGCGAAAATGACGAACGACCGAATCATTACTGTTAGTTTGAAGTATACTATTGGTAATATTATTACAGATATAACAATTAGACAACAACAATTACAACAATAATACAACAATTACAACAATTGGTACAACAATTAGAAAAAAAGATGAGCGGTTGATTATGTCATGATAAGCCTTGCAATTTTAGAATGCCGATAAAATCATATCTCGCGCGGTCCTAACGGCAGCCTGTGCATTGCCAACGGCCGGCATGATTCTGTGTGGAGTTCGCTCTTATGCTTACGGTGAGTCAAAATTTTAAACTAGAATTGCCGTTCTAGATAGAAATTTCAAAAACTATACAAATTTGCAGTGCTTCATTGTTTATCTCGGAAGTGGCGTTTACTATGTTTCGGAAATATTCCGAATGCTCTCAAGAAAAGTAATCTAATTTTTCGAAGAAAATAGCAGAAATCCAAGCATATTTCAACATTTCAGATTGAATCAATGAGCGAACGAACCCGAGCTATGCAGAAAAGTCTCTTTAATACTCTGCTGATACAGGTAATCTTAACTAATTGTCCTCATTCCCAGCGTTGAAGAGCTCTATTCAAGATGTTCTTCCCTTTTACTATTCAAGCCGTACCATTGGTGACATACGTAACAGCGTGGGTTATGTTCTGGTTCACACCAGGTCTTTGAGATCATGTTATTACAGAAAATCGAAACATTAAGGAACAATAAATGCGGTTCTTTGCGTGCAGCTATGCCACTCAATAGTCCACACATTAACTCAGATTTTAACGACGCCAAGCTATCGTGCATATTTACGGTGAACAAATTATACCTGTGCAATTGTTACCGCATTTTAGGTGTCGTTCAACTCAGCGTGGAAAAACCACGGTCACGCCTAAGATTAGCACCACCGTACTTTAATTGTAATTGTACAGATAAGAGAAGAAAAGATCTGATATGGAACTTCTGATAAATGCAAAGACGAATATCATAGATTCGAACAAAATGCATTTGTTAAAAATAAGCTGGACATCATCCCTTCCTCTTAAAGAAGGCGTCCCACGAATATCTGGCTAACTGAGTTCTCGATGTGGAGTTGTGGGTCGCTGTTACCCGATAACACTTTCGAAACTCCCAAATCACCATTTTTCGTTTGAACTGAGTTATGATCAATTGGCTGCGTTCCAAGTGACCCTAAAAAGCAGGCAACGAGCGAGAGAGCGTGCGGAATGAGGAGAGCGTCTCTCTCGTTCCTCACTTTGCATAGTCGCCCGCGCGGTTCGTGGGACGCTTTCTTTAAAGGGAGTCGGCAGTCAAAAATGAAGTGTTTTTCATATTAAAGAGCTTTCTTTTCTAAGAATTTTGAAAAAAACCGCATATTTTTGCGATTTTTTTGAAGGCAGATATGATTTTTCAAAGTTTCAAGGTACTGTAGCTCCTGCCACCGTGGTGTGTCTGTTGTTTCCTAATATCACTTTTCAAACGCTAAGACCAGCGTAATTTTTAATGAAAATTGTAATTTTTTTATCAGTTGACAGTCAAAATCAGGTCAGCCTTCCGATTTTCTACTCAGAACAGTTAATTTTAACAAAAATTTAGGAAAAGACAGAAAATCTTGGGTGGCGAGAGCGACAGTAACCCTCAATACACCATAAATCGAAACTGCCATAAAAAAAAATCGCAAAAATACGCGGTTTTTTTCAAAATTCTTAGAATTTTTAGCTCTATTTTGTCAAAAAATCGCAAGTGAAAATAAGATAAATAATATTTGGCTGCAGACTCTCTTTAACTATCAAAACATTCGTTTGAAGCAAATATATGGCACCTGTCATGACCTTTATAATTCCTATGAAGTGGAGCAAATAGCAGTTACTAATGACAAATTATCTGAAATCCTTCGAGAATTGGCCGTTCTATGCTAGCTATGTATTTGTCATTCACTCATCTCGCAATGCTCGAACTTGACGATAAAATTCATGTCGCCATTGTCTCTTTTCTGAGCCTTCTCACGATTATTATCAACTGTTTCTATATCTACATAATTTGCAGGAAGTATTCCTTCATTCTGATTTTCACTTTGACTCGTATGTTTAGAACCCCAAAGGACCTTTCAGCATATGCCTTTCTACTGCTCAATATTGCCTGTGTCGATTTACTATCGACAATCTGCAATTTTATGTGCATTGACAGGCAATTTAAAAAAAAGTTTCAAACAACAATTTGCGATACTTTCAGAATATTGTTTGACGACGGCAGTATTGTTTACATATACTTTGGACCATGCATATTGATCAGCGCGCAGGCCTGCCACTTTCTCCAGTGTAAGTAATCCCCAAAAAATCTTGTATTCACTGATTTTTTTAGCGGCTCATCTTGAATTGCTCGGGCAATCAGTGCTGCTCCTTCTTTTATCGTTCATCTGCCGTCTGTGGTTGTTCAAGGCGAACTACAAAATAAACCTCGACGTCGCTACTATTCTGGAGCGAATTCGATTCGGCGCCGGTATCGTAGCGATCTTTACGATGGTCAACATTGTAGGATCTCTGCACATTATTTCTCCTTTATATTCGATTTCAGGTATTATTTCACGCAGCCGGCTCGTATGAGTCGCATGCAATCAGTGGCAATCACACGATAAGCAATCTTAAATTGCTAGGAGACCTCGATGAAATTAAAGTGCCTTGGGCCGCATTCGCCACGCTATTCTCCGTGTTTACCTGTGGCGCCGTTGCCATTTTTATCATGCGCCGACGATTGTTCGCGTGCCTAAGCAATTTGGTCAGTTTGTGCTCGCACAATTTCCGCACTTCTCAAAGTGAAGCTCGCCTTGAATAATCAATGTATGAAAAAGTGGAGAACAAAAGCACTTGCGGCCTTCGGGAAATCACTGGCTGATTATTTGAGTACAAAGTACGGGCAAGTCTCAGGGGACATGGAAAGAAAGTCCCTTCAAAAAAATTACTTATCCCGTCTCCATTGCAGAGCATTGTCGATCGTCACAATCACCGTACTATCTATCACTCGCTCACAGCGCAAATGCTGCTGCCCATCGTGTACAATGCCGCCATTTCCATGTGGTTTCTGGACGTGGTGGGCATCGTTCACTCCAAGTTTCTGCAACGGACCGTCCTCGCGGTGAGCTAGTAGAACATATTTCCCGGTAGAGAGAGATTGCCTCCTGACGATCAAACAATAGATTTTATCGAGAAAGCAGCTGCAAAACACTATTATAGTCGACGATAACGTTCCCGATCGCCTCTCCACTAATCAACATGTATTTTATTCCTCCATATAGAAGGTAACCGGTGATATTTGTTTTTTTCATATCATTGAAATTTCAGATATCTCAAGGAAGTCTTTGCCCCAAAAGTTTTAGTGAAGCCGTCAGAGTCCAGCGAAATTACTGCACCATCGGAATCGAGATTTTAATATATCCAAAAGACTTTTTAAATATTTATTCTTTCTTTCTTAAAAAAAACAGTTGATGATTGACACAGACACGTGATAAATTGTCATGCTATATTTTCTTGTATATTCTTGCTGGAAAACAATAAATCATTTTGTGGAAAAATAACATCCAACACCTACATTATTCCTATTTTTCCTTGCTGATAAGAAAGCTGAGACAATATCCAATCATTGTTTAGCGTATGTTATGAATTTAATTTAGTTCCTTGGGAATTTCTTTGAAAAACATAGAACAGGAATGACTTATCATTTTGAGACTGTGCTCAGGGAAAATTGTTTGTTCACTCGGAATCGGCATTACAGAAAGCAATAAATGTCTGGGTAGCTTTCTCCACCCCCTCTTTCGTTCATGTTTTTTTTTCTTTATTCATATACGGTAACGCACAAAAACACCATCCAAAGTTGATCGCTGATCCACTGTCAGAATGTCGTATTTCCCTTCGCCGATGCCCGGTCATGACTTGGTTGCAATCATCAACCACTCCATCGTCGATCTTCTGGCAATTCTTTTCAACTCGATACTTCTACTCGCAGTGGTGCTCCGATCGCCGAATTTAGGGTGAGCAATCCAACTTTCTGCTTGACCTAATGAAGCCTTCAGTTCCTACAAGTTGCTGCTCATAAGTTCCGCGATAATTGACCTACTTAGCTCCACGTCAATGTTCCTGAGCATGGTTCGGTGGGTAGATTCTAGTATTATTTTTGTTAGATAAAATTAATCGTTCCAGAATAATCCCCGCCTGGCACGCGCTCGCCTACGTGTACGATGGGCCGTGCATCTTTGTTTCAGGTTAATCGTTCAAAAAATGTTTATATATATATATTTAAAGTTTATATTTTTTTCTCTTGGTATAGGAATCAATATTATTCAGAGTAGCACACTACATTCAAGAATTTGATCGAAAATAATAGAACCAAGGTGCTTCTTCAGGTGTGTTTTGCCACTGCATGTACACGCTTATGCTCTCCACCATCTCACAATCGCTTTTCAACATCGCCATCTCGTTTTGTTATCGGCTTTATGTGCTCGGCAGGTGTGTGACAGAGACAAACAAAATAATAAATGAAGTAATCTAATTGAAAGTCTGGTGGGAATTGACGTGATGGTCGCACGCTAGTTCCGATTATACCTCTCAAATAACATTTAATATGCGAGTGCTGCTTGCACGACGTTTCTATTTTTGGAACTTTGAATTAAGCTTTCTAGGCCATCTCCGAGCAACAATGCCGTCGCGCTCGTTATATTCATCGTGTCCATTCCAAACCTGATTATTCTCGTGAGTTCCGGCATAGTTTTTACTTTTCTTTTGCCCTCTTCTTAATTTTCGCTCTTCCCGTGCGGTCCTAAATAGGGATGTCTCGATTGCGAATCCGTCTCTTCATTTCGCGTACTCAATATGGTGAGAAAGTACGCGTAAAGAACGAAATAAGCAATGAAATATCGCCATAACCATAAGAAGCAATGAAATGGCGCTACCGATCTACTGCTTCATGGAAGAAGATTCAAGTATTTCAGACGACGTTCATGTTCATGCTCGACGATAAAAAGGACGTGCGGGCTGAGATGAAGGTGATGAGACCGCAATACGATCTGGACGACTACGTGTTCGAAGGTAACCAATACGCTTTCCCATTTCTCAGTCTCCTAAAACCAATTCTCAACAAAAACACAACAAATCCTACTACTGTATTGATATACTACTGTATTACATTGTAGTATGATTTGGAGTCTAACAAATAAATAATACCACTACTGTAAATTTTTTATTATTATTAGAACAAAAAAGTAAATAAAAATTCAAAGGAAAAAGGAGAAAAACGGTTCCAAACCGATGTGCGCGCTCCAGCTGCGTTGCGGTTGCGTCGCGTTTTGTTTCCAGAAAAAAATTTCCGAGATGGGATTTCCGAAAAAAAATTTATCAATACTCATTTACAGTATATGAATTTCCACAGTAAGATTTACGTGATTTTATTTTTACTTTATTTTTTCCCAAGTTGAATTTCTTAAAAAATATTTTTCAAATATGTATTTACGAAAAAAAATTTACACTTCGGGGTAGTACCCCGGAGCATGATGTTTGTCTAATCAACTTTTTCGCAGACCCTCCCCGAGCAGCAAGGCAGATGGACTCGTCTGCTTCATCGTTTCCATTCCGAATCTGAATATTCTCTAAGTTACAGAATGCAGTGTCAATTATGGGTGTAGTCGTGAGTGTTCTAAAATTCAGATATCTCATGGATGCCACTCTGCTCGAATCGATCGAATCGACAGCGCTTTCAAGCGAAGATGACGTCGGGTTTGGTTTTATTGGCATCAACTGATCTATCTACTCGCCGATTGGTGGATAATATTACTCTGAATCAGAAATAAACAATCACCTGTAGCTATTCGGCGTCTCGCCACGCGTACGTTTTCTTATACTGCGAACACTGTCGATGTCTAGACGAAAATGCGGGAGACGATCATTTGAACCCACTCTGCTTCGAAAAGGGTGGGGAGAATGAGGAGAACCGTCTCACTCAACATCGTCATGTCGTCGGCAGTGTTCGTAGCATTATTACGAGCTTTTCTGGAAATATAATATTTTTTTTTACTTTTTTTAAAAATTTACTATACTTGGGTGAATGCAGTACATTAGCACACGGCGATTATTTTGCAGAAACCTATTTTCATCTCGTGCTATGATTCCGCTTTTTGACCAGAACGTAATTCTGTAATAGTTTTTTTGAAAGCTATGGTAATGCTAATGTTGATAATTTGAAATATATGCAAATTCCTTTATAATTTCCTTTTCTGGAACATATTTTCACGATCGATAATCGTGTTTCTAATTTTTTAGCCAAACAGCAGGCGAAGGCAGAACGGTCGAATGTAGGCAATCAACTGCCTTCAATCACCTGTTCTCCATAACTTCTCCACAACTGCGCGACTTGCTCTGGCAAATTTTGAAGATTTTTCTTTCGCTCGAGCGGAAAGCCAGCATTTCTATTGCATTTAGACGCATATAAACGTGGAACCATCCCAAAAATCGTTTTACAATTAAAAATAAGAGAAACAATTGAAATTAGGCGGGAATCGCTAAATACGAAGTGAAAGTGGGCGGTGTTAACACCAGCGTGGAATAGTTTTTTTTGTAGGTGGCATTACTATCGTACCTATAATATAAAATGTGACATGTATTTCAATTTCTTTTAAAAGTTCTCTTTCGGCGATATTATGAGCAATATCGTCGAAAAAAATGTACAAACCACAGTACTCGCAAATCACCTGGAACAGATTTTTTTTAAAATCATTCTTTGGCCGTGACCAGGGAACATGACAGGTGCACTCAGATTGCAGGTGCACTCACAAAACTCTTTCTCTCTATCAACGCCCACTCTTTCATTCTTCTTCTATGTATATGCCGTACCGTTCCCCATAAAAACACCTCTCATAAATACTCATTTTTCCACTGCCAGAATGCCATATTTTCCTACGCCCATGCCCGGTCATGACTTGGCTGCAATCATTAACCACTCGATTGTCGATCTTCTGGCCATCGTTTTTAATTCAATACTACTGGTGGCAGTAATACTCAAATCGCCGAGCAGCTTAGGGTGATGAAAATACTTTTTCCTGATGACCATTTACTCTTTTAGTTCCTACAAATTACTGCTTATGAACTCGGCTATAATCGATCTGCTAAGTTCGTCGTCTATTCCTAAGCATGGTTCGGTGGGTTTTTGCGCGTTTGTGTATTTCTAAATATGCTATCTCCAGAATAATCCCCGCCTGGCACGCTCTTGCTTACGTGTACGACGGACCGTGCATCTTCATTTCCGGTTATTGTTTTACAATATTTATTATTTTCTTGGCAATAGGTATTACTTTCATATTTTTTAGAGCCTTTCGCAATGTATATTATTCAGAAAGAAGCAAAACAATATTCTAGGTGCTTCTTCAGGTGTGTTCTGCCACTGCATGTACACGCTTATGCTGTCCACAATCTCGCAATCGCTATTCAACATCGCCATTTCGTTCTGATATCGGCTCTACGTTCTCGGAAGGTGTGTAAATTGAAATAATGAATTAATATTTGAAAGTGAGTGATGAGTGAGTGATGAATGCGCGCTATTTCTGTTCATGCCTCTCCGAAAACAATTATTACGCGAAAACTATAGCGAAGAAAGATCGAATTCGTCCGGATAAGGAGGCCTCTCTTATTGCGTTGGGAACCTCTTTTCCCTGTTTTCCCATTTATTCGGGCAAAAATCCGGCAAATCTTCTTCTGGGTTGTCGATAAACGATGACAGTGTGAATTCACTTCTTCTTTGAACCCTATAGGGCGTACTCCATAAGTTCTCAATAGCTGGAGATTTCTGCCCCATCAGTTATTGCATGAAATGAAAAATTGTAGTTGATTGTATAGCCTCTGAGAATAGATAGATATTTCTCAGACAAACACCTAGCAGCAAGGCGGTCGCGCTCGTTTGTTTCATCGTATCCATACCGAACCTGATAATTCTCGTAAGTTTCTATATAAAACAATTTTTTTTTTCGTGTGAGAAGAGCTTCCTCGGGGAAGAAGCAAAGTCGTATTTCAGACGACGTTCATGTTCATGCTAGACGACGTTAATGACGTCCGTGCAGAGATGAGAATGATGAGACCAGTCTACGAATTGGACGATTACGTGCTCGAAGGTGGCTAATTTATGATCATAATTGAGTTTCCAATCACGCCAGCAAAGGAAATGTGCCCTACAGAAAAAATATATTGAAAATCTTTGTGCCCAATATTGCCCTGCTCCACACCCAATTCCTTACGAATATATTGACCGATGAGAAAGGTGAAAAACAAATGACCGATGAAAAATATCGCGATTTTATAGCATGAAGCGAGAACACTCAAATAAAATACGCAGGTCAATCGTCAATGTGATCACCATCTTCGTTCATCTCGCCGAGACACTGCCAATAGGGCCCACGCTCACTCTGATTTTCATCGTGCGGAGAAAGGTGACAAGAAAAAATTTTTTTGAAGAGGTCATCGTTTCAGGTGCTGGTGAAGCTCGATGCTAGCTCGGTCCAAATGAGCTAACGCACCGCTCAGATGCATAAAAAGCTGACCATGGTCAATCGCACTTCTCGAATCTGTGCTGTATCTGGTCTTCTCAGGTGCTAACACTCCAATCGATGCTGCCCATCTTCTTCAGTGGCGCCGTTGTCTGCTACACAACGTGCTTCTTCGAAATCGTCTGCTCACCGGTACAAGAGCACCTCATGATGGAGGTGTGTTTATTCGAAAGACTCTCCATTTCGCGCGCAGTATCTGGACTCTAACGATCGCTGAAAGTGCGAATCTAAGGTATACGTTCCCGGCAGATTTTAATGAGAATGATCTCATTTAAACGCCGTACTTTTCACATTTTCGTCGCCGACTCAGTACTCGACTCTGGTCCCATTCCCGTCCACTAGAGTTCGATATACGGCTAATCGTCTCTTCCTTCCTCGTGCTTTCTAACAGGTCGGAGTGACGAGAAAGCATGCAGAGTGAAGAGACGGAAACTCGTATTTCGACCTATATTGTCCATAACTCGGTTACATTGAAGTGGGTGTCGTTCATCGCCCTCTTCGCTCCACTCATCACCCTCTACTATATGGATCCGTACAGGGAGTTCGTTGTTTTTGTTATTCTACTTATTGTTATTGTCAAAATGAAATTTCCAGAATTTTACTAAGAATCGTTCCCTGCCATACGTTGATGCATAGAAAGAGCAACAGGTGTCATCATTGTCTTTGATCAATATTTTAAATGCCCGTTGCAGCAAAGAAGTGACGTCTTGGACCACCAGAATGATAAGTGTCACATCATGAATAATCGTTTCACATCCACAAATATTCACCGTACTATGTAGAAATTGTTTCATATCGCTCATTTACATGCTTCCTTCATAACTATGCATAGATTGCCTACTGCCCAAGACATTTATAAGAAAACGTTTTGATTTTGGTCTCCACATACGAAAATATTATATTTGATTATTCAATCGATAAAATGGGGGTAGTTCATAATGAAGGTAGTTTATTGTATTCTAAAGACTCTTTATTTCGTGCGCAATATCTCAACTCTACTGGCCGCTAAACGTGTGAATCTAACAATAAGGTATAAGTCCGGCACCCCTTCGAGAAGAACACAGTAAAGAAATGACGTTTTGGACCAAAGAATGCTCGTTTCAAACCCAAATATTATTCCGAATTGTCGCCATATTCATATTTTCCATATTATCTATCTCAATAATCGGTAGCCTTAATTATTATGCCGAGTGCCTTCTACCCTTTGGACTAGTATATTTTAAGGACGTTTTGTCGTCTCCACATTCGAAAGCGTTATATTTGATCATTCAATCGATACACAAAAGTGTCGTCCGTGAATACGCCGAGAAGTCGATAGATTTCGAAGTTTTCGTCCACATCTGCGGTACGCTGCAATAAGAATCAATCCGACGTTTAAAAATTGCATGGGTTCAGACGAATTGAAAACAGAAAAGAGGCCCTACATCAAAGAAGGAGATAAGCATGAACAGCTCGCCTATACGAGCAGCATAATCTTCCAATTTCAAGTCCTCTCTGAAATTTCAAATTCTATCGATTACTTTTCTCATTATTCTTTTTTTGGATATTAAATTTCAAGTGCATTCACCTGTAATGCGCCTGTAGCTCACTCAACACTTGCTGTCTGTACTTGTGTGCCACTTGCACTATCTCGTCCCGCATTTGCAGGCAATCTGCATATATTAAATCAATATTTTGATGAATAAGGGCAAAATTACCAGCAAACCAGAAGGTAAGAATGAAGACGGCGTGAAATTCACACTCGTCCAAATTCGCGCGTTTTATCGCAATGCGCGTTGAAGGGAGCGCCATTTCAATGAACTTGGTGAGTACTCTAAAAAAATTTTTTTGGGATAAATTAAGGTTAAATAAAGAACCTTCTCGCTTCATCCTTATCTGCACTCTGATTCGGACAATCATCAAAGAAGTGCTCGACAATGTCGACATTCATGTACGCTGTGTACGCGCCCAGTGCCCTGCCAATATCGTTGCTCATTTTCACTTAAAATTCCAATTACTACTTGCTCATGTCGTCCGGGAACACTTTCTCCGCGTGATAACAACCGTCGAACAGGAATATGCGATTGTAGTAGCTAACCGCGAGCTTCCACTGCAAATTCGATGTATTTTTCAAAGAAGAAAACGTAGGAAAATTATAGTCATTGATGAATTGAATTAGAGTAAATAAAAATTTACCTGCTCTTCCCGCGTAAACGTCGTAAACTCAGGAAACAGCGCCTCCGCAATGTCAAGTGCGCCCATGAGGAGAAAGCGCGATGAGCTGTTCATGATACCGTATGTCGAAGGCGGAATCTCCTGGAATTCTGATCCGTTGTATGGCGATATTTATTGTATGGCGATATTTGTTGAGGTAAGAAAACGAATTTGGTACTCAACTTACGTACTCCCCAGCGGCAATTTTTGTCGGGTGAGGTGGATTGGGACGGGCGTTCAGCTCGCCGTTCCGCCGCATTGCGCACATCATTCTTAGAGTCAATGTATGATTATTTTTGGAAGATTTACAAAAAAAATCACAGGAACGCACTTGTAACAAATTGCGCACTTGTCCAGCAGTGGACGAGGCGTGGCCTTACTCAGAATTCTTTCTACCGCGACCACTGGTTGGGGTATCGGAAGCGTGGTGGGAATATCCGGAATCACGTGGCGGTCTTTCGATTGTCGCAGAATGCGTTCAAATCGATCGAAGCGACAGCGCTTGCATGCGATGGCGCCGTCTGAAGATAATATCGATTTGGAAAAGGCTTTGAGGGTAGAAACAAACTGTATATTTACTATAAAATATTGGAAAATTACCTGCAATGGTTGCGCATCTTCTCGTACTAGCTCGACAAGTGTACGGCTTCTTATTGCGCGCTTTTCTGGAAATATCATATTTCATTTTTATCTGATTTTTTGATCTTAACCGCTTCTAATTTTCGTTTCACATTTTCAAATTTTCGTCATGCAATTGCTGGCTAAAATCACCTGTTCCTCCCCCTTCTTCATCGGGAAGCTAGCTTGTTCTCGCAAATGGCGCAAATTTTTCTATCGCTTGCCCAGGAAGCCAATATATTCCTGTATTTCAACATTTTGTTCGGCTGTTCAATTTTCCTTCACACGATCTCAATATATCTTCTGGTGCGGCACACTCCGCCCAATCAGTTGGTTGTCAGGAAGTATCTGATTGTCATACAGGTAATTGATCATTTTCATCATATTGCAGGGATATATAAATATAGAAAAAAATGTGTAGGCTGTGCTCATCATACTTGATGTTACCTTCGACGTCGGGATTCATGGACTACCCGTATTTCCGGCTGTGGCATTCTATGGCTCCGGATTGCTACTCCGGTTGGGAGTGACGCCGCAACTCGTATTTGTGAGTTTCCGTTGTGCTTGAAATTCTTCTCACAACGTCTCTAGTCAAAATAATTGAACGTCCCTACCTGTGGTCAGAAGAAATATTACTTTAACGGTATTATTTTTATGCAATTCTAATTGACCTCTACATCTACGTTGCTCTGTCAATCACATTGTGCGTTCTGTACCGCCATCAAACGATTGCACTACCCGGAAACGCATTAAAAATGAAGGAAGTGAGCTTTTTGGAGCTGTGTAGAGCGGTTTACGTAGGCATTATTAGTTTAGATAGTTAAAAAATCATATTACAGAACACTCGGTTCGCTATTGAAGTTGTCTCGGCTGCAGTGGTACCGATTCCTCCCATGATTTGGTCTATTTTAGGCCATGAAAAATCGAAAATTGATGATATTCTTAATAGGGTAATCTCTCGATTAAAAAAAATTAGTGCAACGTCGAACATTTAGGACTCTCATTGCATTGAATGGATTCGAGATCGGGGCGCGTATTATGCGGATGAAAGAACTATTTTTACTATGTTTTTCACTAGTTTCGTGATTACTGTATGTAACCGTAATCAATACCGCTACTAATGATTTTCTGAATTTGATATTTCAGATGATCTTGCTGCCTAGCGCGATTATTATCACTCTGTTCATTCATATGTTTCGAACACTTCGGAAAAATGTGAGTTATCCTTTGAGCTGGCCTTTTTGGAAGTTGTTAATCCTTATTAAATCTCTTACACTCAAGTCTTTACAATCAAGACTAAAACAAATAAATAAGAGTCGATTAATAAAGTGCCTAAACTATATTGCATTATATGTAGTCATCAAAACAAAGCTTGAAATCTATGAGCCTCATTCAACGATCGGTCATCAGCTTATTTATGCAGGTAGGAACGAATAATTTTAAGAAAAATATTACTTTTTAGATAATAGTTCCCTTACTTTTGTTTGGTGTGCCCGCGTTAGTGATCATCTTTGGAATGTTGTTTGAAAACTTAATCGATTTTGGTGAGTACTTTTTGAACAGTTTCAAAACCGAGTACAAGAGGTGAAACAGTTATTTCTGTAATCTCCTGCAAAAAAGATCAAGAACAATGACTATACCGTAACATAGAAATTACTTAGAATATATATATTTTCAGCCAAATTATGAAAAAACATGAAAAACAGAATATTTTAGAAACCTGTCTCATATTTTATCTCATACTTCCACTTCATTCACTTGGGCACAATCTGATTCTATTTTCAATAAATTCCACTTACCGTACTCTATTGAAATCAACCATAAGGAAGTGTTTACGACTCGATAGGGTGTGTTTAGTTCTTAGCAAAAAAACAATTTCGTTTTTAATAAGGTATCCTTCACTCCACACAACAGCGTGCTGTATGTTCAAAACATTAACGCCGGTCAAATCTCATGAACTGCACTTTTCTTTATCGTGACAGCAATTAAAATTGTATTTTTAGCAGCACATACATAAACTGGTTTTTATTATTAGACTAGAATCGATGCATTACCAGCAGCACTGCAAATTTGCGAATAATCTATGAAGCATAGTCAAGAATAGACAGCCGCCAATGCATGGCATAAATGAAAGGCATGAGTTAAAAAAAATGGGGGAAAAGTAACTGACCGATAGAAAACAGTGCACGCTCGACACACGTCCACGCCGTAGTGGCATGAGGTGGTGGGCGCCCCGCAGACTAGGCAGCGTCGATCGACGACCGGTGGAGGCAATTCCTCCATCTAATTCATGAGACTTGGGAAATCTCGGATTAGTCTAATGCTTACAAACGAAACTAAATTCATAAATCGATTCAATATGAGTAAAGGAGGAAAAGAACCGCGAAAAAAAGTTTTAACCATCGGGTATCGACTCGAGCAAGGAAAGAGTGAACGAGTGGTGCGAGCAGATAACGCGCGTTTTTCGCGCAGAGCGCATTGTGTGCGCACACTACACATTAGCACCTGCGCGCATACATTGTTTGATCTTGTCCTTATTTTCCGACGAATGAGCATTGGGTTAGGAGGCGTCTACATTCTTTGTCATGTCTGCCATCTTTCTATCATGGTGGCGCGGGGCCGTACAGCTTTTTTCTTTATTTCCTTTTTTAAATCGAATATCTTCTCGACTTGAACAAAAACATTGCAGATGTCTTGAAGCGTTTGTCCAGCTTCAGTCTATGCTCAACCATCTCCATGTTAAACACGCTAATGGCGACCAATTGTAGTGAGAGGGCGATGAGAAAGACGATTCCGATGCTGTAGATGGAAAGGGGCGCGTTGCTGGAGGCTGGTTTCTTCGCGGGATAGAGGTCCGCAAACGAGCGAATGTAGATGGATGCGTGCAGGAATGTGGTATCTCTCTGATAATTTTAAATTTTTCATCGGAAGAAAAGTTTTAAAAAACTAACATGATCTGCCTGGAACACCGAGCTGGCCACGTCAATTGCATCTTTCGGCGATTTGGGCAGTTTCTTGGGTTCGGTCCAAATCTCAAGACATTACCATACAACATTTTGAGTTCACGCCCCGCATCTAATGATTTGCCTGCCTTCGACTTATTCTTCTTCTAGAGTATGAAAAGGCGAAGAGTATTTTGAGAATTATCTTCTGCAGATTGTGAGCGTAATGGGCAAATTTTAACAAAATTAGGTTGTGGATAAATTTTGTAACATATAATAAATAATAGTATTTCAGAGATATTCACTCATGATTTTCATCTAAAATTCCAGTGACTCACGTTGCGCTGCAGACCATTACGTACGAGGGAGAGAAGAGAGGAAGCTTTCATTAGAATGATCTACCTGCCTAGTATAATTGCAGCGAGCTTTTCAAAGAAACAGAATAGGCAACTGTTGTGCGAGAGAACGGAATACGCTGACGACCACGGAGAAATCTTTGAATAGATTCCTAATGATCAGATATTTGAACATAACGCTGGTATTTATTATCGAGGAATAGACACGAGACAAATGTATTCAAATCGGCAGAAATGAGGTGCGAGCGGTGATGTATAATGAGGTAGAGGCGAGATCAGTGGTATCGAGCTGCATTTGCTCACTCGATTTGATGGCAGACGTTGGCAGATCGCTTTCGATTTTCGGTTCATCCCTGTAATTACAAAGGTTCATCCCTGAAATTTCATCTTCGAATAAGGGATTCGAATAAGGTTACTGATCTTGAAAAAATGAATGAGACTGAGTGGATAAATAATATTCAACTAACTCTTCCACAACCACTGAAAGTGGCATCTTCACAACTTTGTGAGTATTATCAGGAATGGTCTGAAAAAAGAGGATTTCTCAAGAAGAGATCGTTCACTCACATTACGGCGAAAATCATTGTCGGGATGGCAAGCAAAAAGCAAAATTATGACGATAATAACAGCGACTATCCATAAGGTGTAGGAGATGGTAGCGTAGCTCATGGGATGAAATGAGCATCTGACGAGGAACATTCATGTCACTGAATGAGCGGGAGATGAAAAAGAAGAAGAAGAAAATACAAGTTTAGCGATTAGACAAAGAGCGTTAGCAATACCCAGGAACAATCCCCAGGGCGTTTGCGGTTAGACGGGTAGAGCGTAATCGTCCTTTTTAAATACCTCATCCCTTGGGAGACACTTTCATAGAAATTGAGAGAGACAGACATGTTGCGAGTGAGTCAAAATCCACAGGACTAATTAGTAGACGAGTCTTTGGACGTTTCCAATCCTTCGTTCATTGCCGTGAAGTAGTACGAAGAAGTCGGAATCTCTTCATGCATGTTCTGAAGCTCAACCGATCCGGGTAGATGATATTTCGCCATAAGTTCAGCTCTGCGATATAATCATGCCGCTACTCAAAAACATATAAAAGAACTGACTCTTCGAACAGCACTGAAAATCGAGGCTCTCTGAATCTTCGGGAATTCGTAGGGACAATCTGTGCATGGAAATATCTGAGATTATTTTTTCCAAAACAAAATCTTACCTCAAGTGCAAATTTGTCAGGACGGCAAAGAAGAATCATGAATATGACAATTACAACGGCCACGATCCATAAAAGTTTGGAGATATTCTCATAAGTCATGCCGCATGAGATAATAGAAATACGGAAAGGAGAGGCCGGAAAACACAAGGCAAATTGAATCTGTGATCTCTGGCTACAATTCTTGTTTTCCTCTTGTTTTCCTAGAAGCTTCGGCTACGCTTTTTACATTCTATTTTATGCGCCACTTTTTGTTATCTTGTAGACAAGTTTTACTGTTATTTCGCAAGGAGTGGAGATCTGATGAATTTATCGTTTCGTTTACGGGCGGGGGGGGGTAATGGCTATCTGAGTGTATCACTGTTTTACGTGCAAGTGCACACAATCGATGCTGCCGCTTGCTCCGCTGCAACGGTGATTGGGAAGAAGAATGTGGAAGGGGCGGCTCTGAAACGGATTTCGCTCACATGACCTCGTTAGATTTGTGCAATGGTTCGCAATGCAGAAAGGCTTTACTTCTCGCGTAGAGCCTATTGCTGTCTACTACCCCTACCGCTAATGCATTGTGTATTTCCTTACCCCGTGTACGACTTGATGATGCCGGTGCCGATAGTGGGCGCGGCAGTTGGGTACAGGTCGATCTTGCACTTGTCCTTCGCGAACAGATTCAACAGCTGAAAAATAATGGTGTTAATCTTTAATAGACAATCATTGAGGCAATTATTCGCTTCTACCTTGTCAACGCTTGCCGAACCAAATCATTTTCAACGTGAAAATTAGTAAGAAACATTGGTTTGGAGATGGAAGAGTAGCGAAAAATAACGCAAAGTAGCGAAAAATATGAAAAATACCGTGTTAGTGGCCGTGGCTTTCGTTTCAACGGCGGCGGCAGGGTTCGACTTCTTGAATCCGGTGCGCACGATCTGAATATAATTTAGATTTTTAAAATATTCAAAATATTCACATTTTGTTACCTTTCCTCCAGTATTCACGTAGATGCCGCAGTCGTCTACTGGGGTCTACAATATTTGTTTTTGTATTTCTCTTAGACCAGCAAATGCCAAAATAAGCAGAATAAACTAACAATCTCAGCGGCGCATGTCTTGTTGCAGAATGTTTTCTTCTGAAGAAAAGTTAACATAAAAAATAGTTTAGCAGAAGAAATTGAAGAAACCCAACCTGAACATCAGTCGCTTTTGCACAGAAGACATTCTTTGGGTCCTCGTTCCATTTTTGGCAGCTGAAAGTGGAAAAATGCAGTATTGCTGATACAATAATATTGCTCACTTCTTGTTCTCCGTCGCAGCAGTTCCCGTGGTCGTGTTGGTGGTGGGGACGGCTGTCGCGCCGCAGCCGGCCTTCGGACACGACTTCGGGCAGTTCCTGGAGAGATCAAAGATCAATATGCCTTTCAGAATGTAAAAATAAGACTCACGCAGCAAGCGTAACGGGCGAGTAGCTGTCGCAGAAGCCGGCCTTGATCCAGGTCGGGCAGCTGTAAATTTATTTACTTCTTCATTATTCTTCATCTTGACTTTCGAAATTGCTTTCGAAACTGATACAGTATATTCTAAACTAAGGAATAAATGATAACCTCACTTGACATTATCAGCAGGGGCGCAGGTCACGGCGGCAGCCGATCCGAACAGAGCGGAAGATGCGACGATTGCAAGGATTACTCGAGACATTTGGTGGTGAGGATGCGGTCTCATGATTTGAAGCCGGCTTTTATACCGTGCCCCCGCTTCCGCTTGTGCTGAGGAAAATAACGAATTTCGCCACAGCAAGCGCACATTCTAGTTTTGGCTTTCAATTTTCCCTTTGTGTCTCTTCATTTTTCATACTTTCTTTCCTTTTTGTTTTGCAGGGCACCGAAAGATGAGGCGGGTCGAAGAGATTCTCTGCTTCATTGTGACACTGCTGCTTGCTCAGGTGATAGATGCAGGGGGGGGAGGGTGCTGATCGTCACTATTTTTCCATTATTTCCCCATTTTGCTCCTCGACTTGCTCGTGCGCCCCCCCCCCCATTCCGGGTGCAAAGTCGCATCTTTCGATTGAACAGCCGCCAGGGAAGTTGCCGAGAATAGGGAGATTTCGCGCCGCCTGACAGATCGTCGAGAAGTGATAACAGATGACTAATGAAACCTGCTGACTAGTGAGCTGACTACGAGAATGAAGAATATATGTTTGTACCACGGTTTGTACCACAAGTCCCACGGTCATTTAACGCTAATTCTCGTTGATTGTAAAAATTATGTGTAGATTTTAAAAAAAGTCTCCTTCGCACAATGAAAGACAATCCAATTACGTATCACCAAGTATCAAGTATCACTCTTGAACATGAGCATGAATAATGCATTCACCTATCGGTCGACATCCAAATTTGCGAGTAATAATCTTTCGCTCGCGAGAGCGAGACATACAGATTTTCGCGTTATCATAAAGATGGGTCCATTGACACGCGGCTCCGATTGAACTCCACTCAAGCAATGTTGTTTCGATCTATTGCATACGCCGTGGCTTTATTCACATGTTTCATTTATCTCATCATTTTTCTTCTTCTTCCTTCTAGTTGTTCAACGGTATACATTTGCCTAGTAAGATGGAATTTATGTACACAATATCAGTTTTCGTGTCAGTTCTGGGGAGTGGCAGAACAGAATCTGAATGCGTTCCTCGCTGAAGCTCAAGTCCTTGCGCCGATCTTGGTTGGAAATACATAATTTTATTTAACCCTACATAATTAATTAAATGTAACTATAGCTATAAAAATACCGAATCGTCTGAACGACGACGGACCTCCACGTAAATCTTACAAAAATCTACTTCTTTCTCATCTTATCCTGATAAAATATTAGAATCGAAATTCAATTAAATTGTACCAGTCAGTGCTGGAACACCAGCTCGATATGCTGAGCATCCACTGCTTTCTCTACCGATTTTAAAATATAAAAATTTCAAACTTCAGTTAATCGATTCGCATGTACTGCGAGCCATTTCTCTCGGGACGAAGCTGACGTTAAATCGTTCTGTCAAATTTGCAGTTGATCGAAGTTTGGAAAATGATCTACTGGTCGTGAATGACACATTTGTGAGCTATTTTCTACATGCAATTTCACTCACTGCAAAGCACCTCGCTTTATAAATAAACCAGCCGATTTCGCCCCCGCCTTCGGCGGGGTCTGATCGGCTTGCAAGATTCATCGCTGATCAGTTCGCTCTCTACCCATTTCACAATGTAGAATGCGTGCGCGACACGTTTGACCTTGTTTACTGTTTCGTGACCTGCCTACGTGACTTTCGCAACAGTGAACAAACACATCCACACACACAGGGAGACAACTCTCCTTTATTAAGGAGTATGATAACGCTCCTAGATATTTCCATATTGTCTCCGTCTTGCAATAGTCAAATACTGCCTTATCAGGCGTGATCTTACGCGACGAGCGATCTCTGCTACCCCACTCTCTACTAAATTTAATCCAATGCTAAACTGTACCATAATTGATGTAACCGTTGTATTCCCCATACAGTATTACAGCATACATACATACAGCATACAGATTGAGTTCATCTACTATGAAAAATCAAGCGAGCTGGGCTACTGGATATTTACAGACAGTGATGAAACGAAACGAGGCATGCTACCGTACGTTCTGATAATTTTGCATATAATGTGTATCATAATTACTCGATTCCAAACCAACAAATGGAGTCCCCCTTCTAACTCCAGACAGTCGAGATCTTCCGGTAACAGAACTTCCGGAAGTTTAGCATTTTCCGACTCTGGGCCCATTTCGGGCTCAAAATCACATCTTTTGATTGAACAGGTGCCGGGAAAGTTGGCGAGAATGAACAGAATGGGTTTTCTCGCCGCCTGTTAGTGAGAGGTGATAACAGATGACTAAGTTGTAACATTCATGCAATACAAATATTTTCCCAAAATCAGATACTTTTTGAAAGGGAAATTTGGAGTAAGTATTGTTTCGCGCTTATTATTTGTTTTTTTTTGTTATTAACCGCGGTGCTCATGCATTGCACAGGTGGAAGAGGTATTTTCAATAACATTGCGGTTTCACCGTCTGATTTTAAAGCGACAACAGCTGCATTTTTATCGACGATGTCAAATTGTTCAGACAATTTATTTTAATGGCTATTTCGTTTGATCATCATGTTCATTGATATTTTCGGTTTCGGGATCTAAAATGGTTTTTTCAATCACTTTTTTGAAGAGAAACTCACGCATCTCGCCTTTTCCATCAACTTTTTTCGGTACATTGGCGTGATGGTGAGCAGTACTAAGGAGTGCACCGGAGAGTGTGTAGCGACGAGTAGGTGACAGAGCGCGATGTACACTATGATTTTGACAATAGACGGTCAGAGTGAGCGAATCGTCAGAGGGAAAAGGAATTCTTCTGAGAATGACAGCTTACCAGGCGATTCAACATCCGCGAGTATGCAAATAAGCGAAACTACGTTCGGAAATGCAATGAACACAACTGGAACTATGGCCTGAAAAAAATGACTGGTAAAAAGATAAATTCGCTCAATAGCCAATATAGATATATTGAAATAATGACCTGAATAGCAAGAACTTTGGACATCGACACATTGAACGATTTCATTGTGTCACTTAGCGATGATGTTTGACGAATGCTTGCAAAGGTGTGGAACGAGATCTGAAATCGATTAAAAAGGTGCTGAGACAATATTTAGAAACCATTGTGACAAACATAATCCACAAGAGAAGACCTCCAACACTGTTCACATCGAATATCAAGTACGGATAGTAGTCATAGCAGCTCGCCCGCATGACATCAACAGTAGGCCAACGCGTAGCAATGGACTGAATGCGAGGTTAACAAAAGCGAAATAAATTCCGCCCCGCCTGCAGCAATTGAAATTCATTCTCCGCAGACATTTTGGCAATCTGAGATAATTGTTAGTGTTTTGATTTATTTGAATTGTCCTACTCGCAATAAATTTGTAACGGCAAACCCGAGGAGAACTACGACGACACCGAAAATATAGTGAAACTTAAGGGGAAACACCCATCGCGATCCGGGGCTTTGCACCGCCTCAAAAAATTCCTCCAGGGTAACCTTCTTTTATTATTATAGCACCTGATGCCGTTCCATGAAACATGCATAAAAAACTGGTATGTTTAGACCGATTATTGTCACCCATATTTCCTGAAAAAAAGTACACACTGGCAAAATGAAAAAGTGCTTCCAAACGTAGTACAAGTGTGAGCTTCCCGGCAATGCAATTAAAGGACTATCTCTGTAACATCTTGTGTAGTCTTCAGCCTACCTTGTCTCTGAACTACCTGATTATGCAAATGGCCGGAGCAAGCAATATTGGATCCCACATCCATTGGAACACAACATCATTTGCAACTCCCAACATCTAGGAGGAATAAAATATTTTGGAATTAAGAAAATAAATTTTTTTTAATTTTTTTTTTTTAAAAACTTGCAACAATCATTGCGATGAATAGCGAGTATCGTTTAGTGACTGTCTTAGAGCAAGTGAAGATGACAAATAGAGATGGAACCGCGAAAATAATGGAAAGAATCGTGCACGCATGACGAAATTTAATGATCGTATAGTGAATCTGCAGGTAGTTTTCCATGCTCGAGTCTAGAGGATTATCGAATGTCGAGTGGCGATGGTAGCAATCAGCTCCCGACGCAGGAATGCTAATTGTTAATCAGGCGCGTTCTTGGATTTTTGAGTCTTTGAGCACGATGCATATCGAGCCTGGAAAATTGACATCATCTGCATGAAAGTTTCTCAGCGTCAAATAAATAAATTCCTCCATTAGACATTATCAACCTAGACGCGGAGTAACATGCATCTTCCACGTGCAATAGAAGTGAGTTTGCGGAGAACAGCAAAGGGATATCTAGTATGGTTATCATCAAATTTCAATACGAATTGGCATGTCATTTCGATCTCAATTACTCACTACTCTCCATCGCTGTGTTTATAACATGAACCGTTTGCCACCTCGACCATGATTCAGCAAGAAAAAGTTTTCCTGTCCTGCGAGTTCTATGGCTATGTTAGAAAATTGAAGTTATTTGGTCATTTCGAGATTTTCCCCGATCAAGAGAGAGGTGTAACTCACAAGAATGCTTGACTCTCTATCACGCCAGGCGGAACATGTAACCCGCAAGAATGAACGTGTTGAAATCGCTCCCTTGTTTATCACTTCATCGTAGATATAGACCGAGAACACCAGATAAAGAGGAGAGTGTTTTTGTCCTAGTGCATGCTGGACTGTCGTGTAGTGTTCCCTGCAACGCATGCCATTGGCTATAAAAGAAAAAAATGGAAATCGTGATTAGCCAACCACAAGAAATGACGGCCGACATTCTCGCACCTGTGCTTTTCGAGACAATTGATGAGGAACTGCCGGAGTATCAGGTGAAGATCATCACACTATTTTCGAAAATATCGAAATGATTACTTTCCAGAAAGACCTCAAAAACGTCAATGCCATCGTCCTGTACGAAATTCTCAAAGACGGACAGCCGGCCGGCAAATGGAGTGCGGTATTTCCTTGGATTTGTTGGAAATTTTTACCATTTTATTTCAGCAATGGACTTCAAGTGCTCGCCCGCTCGCGTGTACGCAGGCGAACCCGAAAACGGAGCTAAGGTAGGAACATAATGCACGACGTAACTCTCTCTCTCTCTTCGCCGTGTGATGTTGTGCAACTGCAGGGAAACAGTATATTCGGTTATAACGCAGTCTATTGCAGCCGAACGTCACGGTCACCATGGAGGATCAAATCTTCGTGGCACTCGCTGCGGGCGAATTGGATGCCGTCAAGGTTCAATGACCAAACCTTTTATTCCTTTTTAGAATTGTAAAAATTATGTGAAATTTGAAAATACCGACTTTTTCTACAGCAACTTCTAAATTCTAGAAAAGTGGCGCGAATTTCAATTTTGAATATATTTTCAGGCGTTTATGACAGGCAAAGTGAAGGCGAAGGGCAACATTATGCTGATGCAGAAGTTGAACATGGTGATGACAAACGCGAGAAAGCGGGCCATGATCTAGAGGATCGATACCTCCTGCCCGTACCTATTTTATATCACGTTTGCTTATGTGGATAAAATTTATATAACATCATTCTATGGACTGGTCGTTGAACAATTCTTCCCATTCTATGGACTGGTCGTTGAACAGTTCTTCCCATTCTATGGACTGGTCGTTGAACAGTTCTTCCCATTCTATGGACTGGTCGTTGAACAGTTCACTCCAACACAAAAATATACTATTTTCTTCGCCTGCCAGTTCTAATTGTCCGTTTCAGCTAGTCGATTACACCAATTATAATTGACTTTCCGATAAGCAGTCTGGCATGCGAACCTAAAATTCTTGCGCGATTCAGTTCGGCGACTTTGCTTTTGCGAATCGTGCTTCTTGGATGTCCCTCAACAACCTCACTCCTGAACTGGTCTCTGTATGCGTAATTTCACTTCGCTTCATTGGCGGAATGTCCGTTATCTTTTCGCTGTTTGCATTTTATTTCTTACTATTCAAGACACCTAAAAAAGAGAAATTGTACACTCGACATCTCGTTCATGTTCAGGTATAACGTGAATTCTTAAATTTACAAAGCGATCTGTGCATTTTTAGGTTTGGGTAGTCACGCTTGATCTGGTCTTATGTCTACTTTTCGTGCCAGTTCCCCTCTTTCCCATCGTTGGCACTCTATGGTTCGGTCCTTTCAGGGATAATAAGATCATCGCACGCTCTCTATTGGTAAGATTGCAGAAATTCCGAGCAAGATTCAACGCTTATTCAGGCATTTGCAATACTCTCCATTGGGTGTGTTGCTTCCTCGATAAACCTGTGCTTTTTCTTCCGCTATCAAACAGCAAAGACTGCAAAAAAAAAACGCGAGAGCTAATCGAAGTTGAACCAACCACAATATTCGCCCTGTACAATCAACTAATCAGGCACATTCCGAGATTGCTTGGATCGTGGCAGAGAATACATCGATTCTCGCGTATGAGATAAATGAGGATTCCATCGTCATCCCAGTAGCTGCTATGGTTATCAATAAATTCTCAAAACTAAAATTTTCAATAATTGAAGGCATGCATCATCAATATTGCTTCCACAATATGTCTTGCGTTGCTCACTTTTCGCGTTATCAACGGACATGTAAATTTCTTTTTAACGAGAATTTCGTTAAATGTATTTGAACAGGCGAATGCGGTCAGTACTCGAACGAGAGAGATGCAGCACAAAATGGTCAAGCGTCTCATAGTACAGGTTTGCCATTTTTAAAACGCGGTCCGCCTAAGAACGTCGGGATCCGGAGGGGGTATGGCACAGTAGCCAAAAATGGTCTCCGGGGGTTCAAACTTGGTGGTTAGACTCCCTAGGGGTGGGATACACTTCAGCCAAAAATTTGACCTCCAAAGTTGATCTTTGATCTTTGATCTCGGAAATTTCATCTTCATTTTAACCCATCATGTCGTATACCATTCGAAAGAGCATCAAAAGTTATGTAAGAATCTAAGTTTTCGTGGACTTAGCACTTTTCGTTTTCGAAAAAATCGATAAAGTATCGATTTTTCGTGTTTTTATTTTTTTCAAAAAAATTTTTCCCTATGTTCCAATGGTTTCCTACTCCTGGAAACTTGGCATATTATGTAAACGTATACGAAGAATTCAGAAAAAAATATGCCGATTTGATACGACATGCCACACCATGACTTTTTTTTCGAAAAACTTAGCACGCAATCGTCGACGCGGGTTCGAATCCCGCCGGCGACTTATCTTTTGCCGGATTTTATTTCGACCCAAAACGATGTTTTTTCGACTTGAAATCACTTTTGATATGTTAGTAGGTTATATTAACGACGTTTTGCCACTTTTCAAAGGAAATCATGATCATTCCTCTCATCGACTTTTTTCACATAAGTGTCCCTTATGTGAAAAAATCAGGTTTGGGTCATGTCGAAATTGACCCAAATTTCATGCCTCATAGCAATTATGATACTACAAAACTCATTTTCAGGCTGTCTAACCTAAAAAATATCGATTCGGAGATTCGATTTTGACATGGCCCAAACCTAATTTTTTCACATAGGGGGGGACCCTTATGTGAAAAAAGTCGATGAGAGGAATGATCATGATTTCCCTTGAAAAGTGGCAAAACGTCGTTAATATAACCTACTAACATATCAAAAGTGATTTCAAGTCGAAAAAACATCGTTTTGGGTCGAAATAAAATCCGGCAAAAGATTAGTCGCCGGCGGGATTCGAACCCGCGTCGACGATTGCGTGCTAAGTTTTTCGAAAAAAAGTCATGGTGTGGCATGTCGTATCGAATCGTCATATTTTTTTCTGAATTCTTCGTATACGTTTACATAATATGCCAAGTTTCCAGGAGTAGGAAACCATTGGAACATAGGGAAAAATTTTTTTGAAAAAAATAAAAACACGAAAAATCGATACTTTATCGATTTTTTCGAAAACGAAAAGTGCTAAGTCCACGAAAACTTGGATTCTTACATAACTTTTGATGCTCTTTCGAATGGTATACGACATGATGGGTTAAAATGAAGATGAAATTTTCCGAGATCAAAGATCAAAGATCAACTTTGGAGGTCAAATTTTTGGCTGAAGTGTATCCCACCCCTAGGGAGTCTACCCACCAAGTTTGAACCACCGGAGACCATTTTTGGTTACTGTGCAACCCCCTCCCCCGCTCTTACGCGGACCGCGTTTTAAGTTCAGTTCTTCACAAGATCACAGGCCTCGTTTCCTGTAATAACTGTGGGACTTCCGGCCTGCATTGATGTCGGATCCGTCAGCTTCAACTTATTCTGTTCACGTGAGATAGTACATTTGTTGGTTAACAGACTAGAACAGTATGACTGCCTCATTCTCTAGGTAGGCAAGTAGAAACGTGGGGTAATATAGAATAAAGGGGAGACAAATCTTCAATTCCTTTGTTCGTCTACCCTCATTTTCAACCAGACCGACACGTCTAGTCGAATTCTCTTCATACATTCTCTCTTCTTGTTAGCGAATGAGGCAATGAAACTGTTCTGATCCTTCAGGATAAAGTTAAGGTACATGTGCCCTATTCACGTGCATGTTTGCGTTCCACTCGCTGATGCATTCAATCCTTGTTATTCTCCTATCGGACACTTATCGAAACATCGTCTCTGGGAAAGTTCATATTTCTACGGTCGAGAGAAATGTTCCTTTTCAGCTGGATTGGTTTGGCACGCACTAGGACGATGAGTATGATTATTCCGATTGGTTTGGAAAACCATTTTAGATTTCCAATATCAGTTGTACTTCAGGCACGAGCGTCCCTCACACCGAAAACAAACATAATAAAAGTTGATGGAATTGTTGTGCAGCAAACTTGCATCTAGAATCAGCTGGAAATCGACGATTATCTTTTTTTCATTGTTCCACCTACATTGTTCACCTGTCTGACACTCCAAGGCAATATCTCTCCACGAGCTAGCAAATTGTAATTAAAACTAAGCTCTGCTCAATATACGCCATAACTCCTGCGGGGGTTCGCTTGATGATGTCTGTTTTCATCGTTAGTCTAATTGCCGTGTTCCATATTCGTTCCTCTGTTTCTATCGAAGTATGAATTACTTTCCGAGTACACGTCAGGCACGAGACTCTACGCGCCACAAAACTCTCGCGAGAGCGATAGTTGAGTAGAGTTCTCACAATCTCCAGATAAGGAATTCGTTCGATACTTTCCAATTGAATTCAATATTCTCGTAGTACATATCAAAGATTATTTATTTTCAATTTGCCTTCTCCTTTTGTGAAGCAACGCTTCATTACCCGTGCGTTGATAACGAGATGCTTGATGTGAAATTTGCAAGGTCGGATATATTCAATGTCTCTCCCGATGTCGTCAATCTATGTGCAACTACTCTTCATATCATTGGCGGATTCTCAGTTTTCGTTTCGATATTCTCATTTTATTTTCTACTTTTCAAGACACCTAAAAAGGACAAAACCTATTCTCGAAACCTCATTCATGTGCAGGTACAGCGTAATCGCTATATTTTGTATGACTGCTCATTTTCAGGTGTGGGTAGTATTCGTCGACATTGTTCTATGCCTACTCTTCGCGCCAGTTCCTCTCTTTCCCATCGCTGGAGCGGTATGGCTCGGACTTCTCGCCGATAAAGGGATCTTTGCACGCTTTCTATTGGTGAGATCACACATATTGAGCTCGATCGAACACATTTGAAGGGCGCTGTCTTGGTCGGCATTGGATGCGTTGCTTCCTCCATAAATTTGTGCTTTTACTTCCGCTATCAAACGGCAAAGGCCGCTGTTGGGGAGCATCCGCACGTAAGTGTTTCATGTTTGAATGGAATACTGTTCCTGGAAATACTGATAAAAGTTAACCGGTGGTTAACAGTAAAACAGTTCTTCGAATTATTATGTGTTTCTTATTCCGTGGCTTTCAGAAGCAATCCGTTGCTCATGGATTCCAAGCCTTAATGATAATTATTATGTTGTTACCGGCATCTGCCTTCGCTTTTTTGGAACCGCTCGACAGTGAAAAAACGCGAATGCTAATCGAAGTTGAAATCTTACTCATTTTTAATACTATTGGAATATTTTTAGATGCATGCAGATCTTTTGTGGATTCTTGCTGAGAACAATTCAATTATTGCTTATTCCTTGAATTACGATGAATTACCAGATGCGATAGTAATGCCAACAGCTGTTATTGTAAGTGAAAGTAATTATATCTGTAATTTTTTTTCCAAAATTGCAGTCATCCATCATCAACATTTCTTCAACAATCTGCCTTGCGATCCTCACTTTTCGCGTTCTCAACAAACACGTACTATTCATGATATGGATCGATTATTATGATTTCATACAGGTCAATGTAATGAGCGAACGAACCATAGAAATGCAGCACAAAATTATCAAGCGTTTGATAGTTCAGGTTATTTCATTAGTGTGTCAGTACTGTACAATCGTAATCTTATTTCTAGGCCTCGTTCCCTGTTGTTGTTGTCGGAGTTCCGGCTTTCCTTGATGTCGGATCTGTCTCATTTCACTTATTAAGTGCACGTGAGTTTTCAAAGATTTTAAGAACCCACTAATTTATGAAATAAAATACAGTGTGGTAGTCAAACATGTATTCAAATTGCACTAATTGATTGGTTTCAGGTACATGCGCCCTTTTCACCTGCATGCTTGCGTTCCATTCTTTGTTTCATTCTGCACTTGTCATATTCCTAACGGATACCTACAGAAATATTGTTTTTGGGCAAGTTTGTAATCGAAAATTTATCGTAAAAATATCAGTTTCAGCTGGATTGGGTTGGCTAGCATTCGAAACATGAACTCGGTAGCTTCGAAGGTTTTGCAAGTTCTTTTATTCAATCCGATAACGGTTTTACTTCAGCCGCAAACGTCTCGAACACCATGAATAACCGGAATAACTTGTAAAGGAAGAGTTGCATCAATATCGGGCTACTTGGGTTCTCGATGACAGATGATGAGTCTCTGGCTCCGCATTACTCTTTCGAAACTCTCATGTGATATATTTTCGTTTGATCTCTTCTTCACGACTTGAAGCATACTTACCTTGTTAATACCTCTTCAATGGCTTTAATATTGTTCTTTGAGCCTAACGGCACCAGAGAGTGAGAAATTTTATGAACGGCATTGATCGCTATCTTGTGAGTAACAGTGGACAACATGTTGTTAGTAGCGCAACGCCACGTTCCTTGCGTGTCTACACGCACACGTTCTTTCAAATATTGATTCATTTTTCTAATATGAGTCACTTTTCTTATCAGTGTCGTACATCTCCGTCGAAATGACGCAACAAATCAGATTTATCTGCGCAAAACATAGATTTCATCAAACTTTTCGTCAATATGAACATTAGCGGCAGTGCTCAAGCGGAACTCGTTCGCCCAATGAAATTGTCCATCGACTCGTATTGCCCAAAGTACTCGCACACAATGTGCTTCGCTTCAGTTGGAAGTAATCTGGAAATAGATGGTATGTACGACAAGAAATATCTGGATAGATCTCACTGAACAATCGCCAAAAAAGCGTAGACGGATTTGGGCATGACCAGCTCTGCTTGATTTGTAAGTACGGCTTCCATTATACACTCAACTGCGAAGTCCGGCTCAAGAATTGGGGCAAATCGTTGAGACCTTAGCGATATTGATTAGTCAGAATTAAATCGATAGTCGTACTTATTCTCGGCGCCTGCGAACATTCCCGTATTGATGAAGTACGGACAGACGAGAGTCATCTAAATTTTATTTTTAGGTTAGATTATCCTGACGCCAGGCAAGGGAGTGGAACATCGGGAGATTGGGTTCGTCGAATTCAGTCGGAGGGGATGAGATTCATAACTCTGAGATACATAACTATTATACTCTCCGAACCTTGACGCCTTCGGATTTTAGATGCTGCAATTCAGCTGCGAGGGATTCATGAAAACCAACAGCGGCGAATTTAGACGCGCAGTAGTCGACCTGTAAGAAGATTATAAACGATTGATAACAATGACAATATCGGTATTTTCACATAAAACCTGTACAGAAAGACCAGAATAAGTACCTATCAAAATATTACTAAAACATTCTACTGCCTCACCAACAAATTAGACCAAGATTTTTTATCAAAATGCAAACTAGAATGATGTAGTGCAATCACCACTCTCGGTCCTCCAATCTTTCCAGCAATAGACGCGATCGTGACAATGTGACCGTGATTCTTCTCGATCATTGGCTTCACGAAGTTCTTTGCCGTCTTAAAATTTCACATTTTGATATTCGATTTCGAAAACGAAAAATGATACATAGATGCAGGCGGATGCATTAACAGCCATGCTTCGTTCAATGCTCTCATCCGACATTTCAGCCAGCGTCTTCCCTGTGACAACGCCCGCGTTGTTGATCTGCAAGTACCTTTTAACGTACTTTGGACTTTGGATTGTTGGGCCGTCGAGCCAACGCAATTAAGCATCCTCGTATCATGTGTGTCAGAGGCATTTTCAACATTTTCATCATCATCAAAATTTATATCATACTCTTAAAACACGTACCAGAATGTCCACGGTTCCCACTTCCTTCAGCACTCTCTTCGCAGTTGCGTTGATTTCTTCCCGCTTGCTCAGGTCTACAGTGTACACGTGAACCTAAATTGTGTTGTCGAGACTCTGAGTGCTTCATCAACCTACCGAAACTCCAGTCTTGCCAAGCATACTCTTGGTCTCTTCGTTTCCTGCCGTATTCACGTCCCACAGGACCATGGTGCAACCGAGTTTGGCGAACTGAGATGTCAGAGATCATGATCATGGTTAGAGCTATCTCTTTACCTCTATCGCCATGAGCCGTCCGATACCACTACCGGCTCCAGTAATGAGGCAGATCTCGCCTGAACCATATTTAAAGTATTATAAAAAATAAGATCTTTTCGAAGAAAACTGCATACCTTTGACATCCTTCCTGGGCAAATAGCCCCTTGGGACGCATGCCTTCACATTATCAGGAAGTCGTGTCATACTATGAGCATATTCTGATTATTCACACCTCACTACATCATTTTCTGATTCTCATGTTATTCACGCGGCAGTTTGAGTCAAAACATGAGGCCGTGAGTGATAAAAAAAAATCTGTGCACATCGAATTTCAATAAGCACTTGTTTGCCATACGACTGGTCTACTTTGAAAAGCTGGACAGATTGAGGCGTCTATGTGATCAAAAGTATGTGATCTCTCGTCATGTTGTTGAAGTATATTTGAGACGCATCTCAATACAAAGAATATCCTCAGCGAGATGTGTTTACACAAGATGTATTCGGCCCTCTCTTCCTCTTACAGACTTCCATATTTGATCTGGAGCAACGCCTTTGTACACCTGGTCAATAATGCGGAGGTTAATCTTTGGCCCTGTTCATTGTTGTATATCTAACTCCGTTTCCATAGTTTTTTTCGATTTTGCAGATCAGAAGTGTGCTTTGAAGAACGGCGAAGAACGTAATGCATTGAAGCTCGGCAAGGGCGATCGAGAGGCAGCACGCGAGCTCCGTCCAATGATCTTTTTATCTATTGTGAATAATAAAAATCATATTGAAGTTTGTAAATTTATCATATCGCTCAAACATCAGCAACAAAGTTAACAAAATGAAAACACGAAGTTAATCTCTCCAGCCAGACCTTCGTAATTATTCTGACAATTTCATCATTATTTTCAGGGAGAGGAAAGCCATTCCTCTCTTTTTGTTGGTATAAGAGCTGCGTCAGTGATGAGAGTAAGCAGTGGTTTTTGATCAATTCAGTATAAATACTCTATATGGCATGATTGAGGTTATATTTACAGCTGACCATTCGTTCGCAAGAGCGCACCGCAATTTGCAATATTCCCCAGGTGTGTCATTTAGGGGTCTTTCATTCCGCAAGCCATCAGCAGATCATAGATTGAAAATGGAAATATATATATGAAATACGCTAGTTTGCAGCCAACACCTGCCAATCCAGCAAACGCCTGTTTCATCTGACTGATATCTATATAAATATTTGCGTTGCAGGATCTGCAGTTGTTGTGGAGTATCTCCAACATGATCGCAACTCAGTACGAATTTATGCCCACAATGCTTCTGGGATCCGCATACAACTGCAGGTGCTATTTATGATAGAACAGATTTATTTTAACATTTCGGTCCTAACTATAACCATTTATCTCTCTACAGCGCAGTAATGCCGATCGGTCGGGCATGGTCCGAGCAGTACGGTAGGAAACAAGTTCCATTCGGGATATATTCGCTGTTATTCGGCATTATAACAGAGGTATTTCTTCTTCTTTTGTATTCGGAACCTCCTGCTATCGATGTGGTTCAATCCAGATTCTCTACGTCCCATGCATGATTGCCCTGCGCAAGGAATTGAAATCATCCTGCATGAAGGTTACCAATCATGTTTGCAATCAGTTTATTGAAGGTTTGCAGATTATGTTTTGCCTCTCGTTTCTCGACATGTTTGCAATCATGGTTAACTGTGTGATCTTCGGATATCTGCTATTGGAGGTATCCCATTTTGCTTTTACAATGCTGCGGAATGCAAACGAGGGTTTCTCGGTATATTGTATGCACGCTAGGGTTGCCGGTTCGAGACCGAGATCGGGAGTCCCGCACTTGCGAGACTCCCGCACTGACAACGAGAGAGCATGGGGTTGGGAGAGAGTGCAGACAGAGCAGCTGAATTTGCTCTCTCGTTTTCCCACGCTCTCTCTCCGTCTCCTATGGGAAGGGACTGCGGGAGTCTCGCATCATTGCGAGACTCTCGCACTGGTGCGAGAGTATTGATCTCAAACTTGCAACCCTAATGCACGCAAGAATGCATTGCGCGAAAACGCATTGTGGCTCCAGAGTTCTATGAACACCAATGATCTCCTGTTGCAGGGCGCTGTGTATTGCTCGAATCGTGCGATGACACTGGGCGTGGGCATCGTCGGATACGGTAATCACCACACAAATTTGGTGCATCTTAAAGCGAGTAAGTTGAGGTGTTTGGTGCACGGCCTCTACATGCTGCCTGGTTCTCGCATTCAACCGTCTGTTCGAAGTGCTCGGTCTATCGAAATACTTTACGGTCAGGAACTATCTCGACACAATTTGTTCAAATTTTGTTCAAAATTCGTACAAATTTATTGTCCCTTTTCAGAACAAAAGAACCAATATCTACATCGGAATCTGCTGTGCATACGGTATCCTCATGACTCTCTTCACCAGACCCGTAAGTTAGGTACCGTAGACCTCGATGGATGAACCAAGTAAAATTGCGGTATTATGTCACGATATTTTCACTTTTGTAGTGATCAAAAATGATGCAAAACGCACAATCAGGTGATATTCAACTCGACACTCCAATCGATGTTCTTCTCTCCATTCATTCCCGGGCACAGCTTTGACGAGGCAAGCAGAGAATTGTGGAAATAGTTTATCAAAAAAAAACAATTTGTAGTATGTCAACTGGCCTCACGCCGTCCACAACATCGGCGTCACAGTCATCTTCTTCATTCTCTACCTGATTCTGTGCATTGTACTGGCCGTCAAGAGTGTACGGTACATGCCTGAAACAACCAATCGAGAAATGACTTTTTTAGAAGGCATTGTACTCTATCGGCAGCACGCAACGGCTCATCAGCAATATGCCGGTGAATTGTATTTTTAGATTAGTATATAACATAATTTTGTATAGATTTTCGCTCAAGCTATGCTGATTAGCTGTGTGAATCTAGTGGCAGCATCGATGTACGTAAGCTATGATCTGCGCTGTCTCCACATTTCACGCACTCCCTCGACTGCGTGAGCTAGAGACTGTGCAGAATGAAGATATGATGATAAGCCAAAAATAGTTCTACTTTCCAGCTACGTCTTCATGAACTTTATCCCCGTGCCACCATCGGTGATCGTGCTCGGACACGTGTGCTGGCAGATCAGTCACGGTATTCGTTCTCTTGTTGCGATCGTTGCTCATTTAATGTGCCCATAACCGCCACAATGTCCCATTTTTTCAAAACTCGACAAATCTCAAATTAAGGTTCACCGCCCTTCATCTATCTTGCATTGAACAAATCGATCAGGCATTTCGTCTTCGAGTCCATTGGATTAGGTAACTCGTGATCATGATATTGTATTTTACACAATGTTATATTAAGAAAGTTTTTTTGCAGGTAGACTGCTGCGCCGACAAAGTGATGCCAAGATGTTCACGACAACTCGTGGATCGTCAATCTCCATTCAGCACATTTCCAAATATTAATGATTGTGTTGGATGATTTACTCTCGCAAATCCATGTAAAAGTATGACAAATGTTCCGATTGTTTGTGTTCAAATACTGTTCGTGGAATTAGAGACACAACACTCGCGTCACCTGAGTATCGAATAATTTTTTCTTTTCTATTCAGCATTTTGATATTTGTTGGGTAGTACTGAGAAATTGCATGGATCAAATAACTTCACTACAATTAATCTGAAATTAGTCGGGAGAAGGAAGTTTTTGCAGTTTTATCATCATCATCATTTTATCCAGGTCGATTTAGAATTCGATAGGCCAAGAAAAAGGGCAATGTTTCAAAGGGAATCAATCTTATAATTATCGTCGTTGAAATGTAGTTGTCTTCTCTCATTACACAGTAGTGCATTGTTATCGCTAATTGTATTGCTAAGATGGAAAGTATCATTGGATGGATTTCGCGTTCTGTCCCTCGATCGCCCTTGTCTTCATCGCATTTTTTGAAGTCCGTCGAAGAACTCGTCTGATGTGCAAAAGGGTTATTGAACCGGAGTTAGACATTGAAATGGACGAATAGTGACGTTATTCTATGAAAATCACTGATAGGAAACCAATGGAAACACCAATCCTACTCATAGAGCCATTCCAATTGGGGGGGGGGGG